>JAMKCH010001990.1:0-113011 GCA_023653785.1 Ophioderma brevispina
TAGTAGTGTAACTGATATACAAATTTTTGTCTCAACATTCTCCAAATTTTCATCAACGCTTCAATCGAATAAATCTTACCAGGATTCCCACCTTTGAAATATTCTTAGAGTGTTAACAACACCGGATAGTCGTAAATCTCTTCATCAACTTTTAATGAAGTGAATTTAAAAATGAAATTTCACAAGACTTGTACTTAAGATTCAAGACCGTGACAAGTCCTGATTTTGTATTGCCAGGTGTCTTTAATGAAAGCTTTAGTTCGAATTTAAAATTGGATACTACTGGCGAAAGCACCGGTGTTATAGTGAAAATTGGAGTTGACATGTTGTCGAGTGTCGAAATCTGAAGGCTACACAAAAATGTCATAGCTGAGACCAATACATTTGTGTGGGCTTCACATATAGACTGTTAAAGGCGCCATACTGTTAAAGAAACTTCAGGTGAAGTCCCATTATTGGGACTCAAATCCGTATTTTCCACATTCAGTGGCAGACATACTAGGAAATGTCAGGGAAATGTCACACAAATGTTCACATGATCTTAAATTAAACCAACTTGTTCATCCTAACACCAGTTTGTGTACTTACAGTACTAGTAGATGGTGACTTAGCAATATGAATTAGCACGCTAAAAATTAAAAAAATGCATTGCCTCTAGAAAGCACATATATGCATGCTGTTTAAGGCACCAAGATGCGTTTTTTATTCAGACTTGCTATTAATGTACTGGATTCTTTGCATGATGTTCATTGTATTGGAATCTACAGTGTCTGTCCCTATTAAAGTGGCAATGGTTAGCATAGCAGGATTCATCCACAAGTCCTCAATATCTTGACGTAAGGCAGGGTCCAGCTCTTTACAGACTCTTCCTTGTACTTCATTCTAACATCAGAAAAAGCCACACATTGTCGCTAGAAAATGGACAAGATCTTTCTTCTTCACAAACCTGTGTACAAGCTGTGGCAGTATGCATTTTTAGTTTGATTTATCTGTTTCATTCTTGTTCTAACTGGGTATACACCTCCAATCATGCGTGTCTTTCAATGTGATTTCCGCAATCTTTGGTGCCGTCCAACTTGAGCTGTCGGTTTCAGGATGGGCTTGTACTATCATGTTGGTAATCCAGTAGAATTTGAAGAGTTGATTTTCCCTCAACAATCAGTGTACTCATTACTTTATTATCATAACACAGGCTCGCATGTCTTACTATTTTCTTCCACATACGCCATGCTAGCTGCTGTGTAATGATGAGTCTAAGTGTAGGAAGGTTCATGCGTTGAGATCTTTTTGGACATCAGCTAGACACCAACTCTTAAGCTGAGGTAACTCCAAGCATATTGAAAAGTCGCCTTGTATTTCATTCGTTTAGGGTCAGTGACACAATGTGGTCATAATGATTTTCACATCTCTTTGATGCGTGATTCACAGACCTAACCCCTGCCGATGCCTCGCTAGTTCAAGTTTGCCGTTGGTGTTGGCAGACCCAGAATCTGCTTCAGGACAAGTGCTTGATGTCTATCTAGCTCCAACTGTTGTATTCTGTATTCTGTTGTTTGCCTCTAGTCCATACATCATTCTGGATAAACAAGTTTGGTGCCACCAACTTACTTACTCCGGTAGCGTTGCACTTCGTCCGTACCTACCTCCCTCCTACACGTCTACTCACGGAGTGGTATTGAAAAAGCCGGTGTGGGTGCGCATCGGAATCAGATGGGAATAAGAAATTCAGAATCAGACAAAAACAGCACTTATTGAAAATCTTTACCTTTTTGGTAGTCCTAATTATAGCGCATGTTGTTTCCTTGACTATTTCCATTCATGGTTAAAATCTGATGATTGGAAACGGTGATTTCTTAACCGTTAAAAATCCAATTTAAACATACACTCGCCCCATTAGATCAGTGAGTCGCCCTGGATTGTTCCAGGTTTATTTTTTTTAGAATAGGCAACGAGCAAGCTTATTTCGCTGTTACCAATAAATTACGAACATACACCGGAAGTGGAGACGGACTGTGGTTAGCTTCTATTTTGGTCATTTGTGCTTTTTAGGGTCAACATTTCAAGGATGTAAGCATGAGCTGTGCAACGTTGTATGTTTAAAATCGAGCTAGTAGGGATGCTCAGCACATCAAAGTTTCATATATTACGGCTTTGTGTCTAAAGGACGGTAAAGGATACCAAAAATGCTTGATTGTGGGCACAGGGACCCCGGGTTGAATGAACTGGCGCTCTGGCTTAGGGAGAGAAGATAGTAGGGGCTATCGAGCGGAAAACGCAGAGCAACCTCGGGCTACCAACAATCAGTCTCAACTGCAGGCAATCCTAAATATACGAGCAAATCAGAAGCATTCTTTAATCGCGAATGATGTTTTCATTAAAGACCGCTCTATTTTAGGTTTTGTCAGGACAGTTGATTTAAAAACGTGTAGCAGCAGATTGACTGAATTCACAATACAACTCGATTAAATATCCTCCAAGTTGTACACAATCGAATGGTTGTCTTCACTTCAGCTTTGCATCAGTGGTCGCATTTCATAAGTTGGTCTGTCAAACATGGTGGAGAGATACATTTGTCCAAAAATTTTATGTCAAAGTAAAATATCAGGAAGTTCTGAATAATGACAACAGTTGTAGCTAATTTTGTTCTTTCTTTAATGCACAAGAATTTCATCTCGAAGGATAATAGCGAAGTACGTGTAAATGTCACCAGTATGTAAGGGTGGAGTCGGTGGAGGAGCAGTCGAGTGGAGGAGCAGCCCATAGACTTAACATAAAAAGCTGAAAAATACACCAAATTATGACCTTTGTACCGGAAAAAAGTATGTACAGGAAGGAAATAATTCTTTTTCCTAAGCATTGTTGAATACCTAAAGATGCAAATTGGCAAAGAAACCCATGGATTTATGACAGGGTGAGTAGTAAAATAATACAGGGTGAAAAAATAACGTTTTGTGACAAATTTCTAAATGAGTTATGTCACATCGGTAAAACACGTCTTAATCTTGTGTTAGACAAACTGAGAACTGGTTATTTTGTAATGGTCATATTTTAAAACACAAGAAATATTGAATGATAATTATATATACAGGGTGGTTCCAAATGGTATAGGGTGAATGTATTTCATGACATTCTTGTGTATTTAAATTCCATTTCGGCATGCATATCAGTCACAATAAATGGCTTTATTTTGTACCGTAGATTAATATTTTAGAAGTGTGAACATGTGTTTAATGCATGTAGGACCAAATTATTGCTTTGATACATCAGTGTATATCACAATTTTTTCTGTGTATGTGCAGGACCCTATTTTAAATGTGAGAATACAGAAGGATGACTTCCATTTTTATCACCCTTTATGATTTTATCAAGGAATGCTGGTTTAGAAGAGGCTTAACACTATATACTCTCGGTACAAGTTTACTAATATTTATTGGTTCAACTTCCATAGCATTAAGACACTGGAGCACCAGACAGTTTTGCTCGTACAGGGTAATTTTATTTCTGCTCACCCTGTAAATCAGAAGTACACCAGAGTATGGGTTATATATGTTTAGAAAGCAACTTGCTTCCATTACCCAATGACCAGGAAAAGATTACTCTGAAAAGTAGTATGACAATCTTTATACATGTATTTTACCACTAAAATAAGCATAATTTTGACCACCCTGTATATTTAAACACAAGGTATTGTGAACCTCTTGGCTTCCGTGCTTGTTTGAAGGCCTAAGTAATACCTTTCTGAATCCATAAGTTAATTTTGATCTAGGATCATCAGGAAAAGGAAACCAAACAGTTCACCATGACAAGAAAAATGCCTAAATTATTTAGTTGTTTCACCCTGTATATTTCTGACCCACCCGTATAACAAGGTTGTACTAGCTGTTTTGGCAACATTGTAATATAAGCTTTCCAAAACTGTCTACTTTATGGTCTAGAAGTATTGATTTAAATGTAATACTCTGTTGAATGAAAAAAAGGCACAATATTTGTTATTTTCTTACCATGTATAGTTTTAGGACCAACGTTGAAATGCGACCAAGTACAAGCCCTCAGACACGCAAGGACAGACATAGGATGGCACAGCAGCATGTTTTGTGGACCATCATTTTCTGTTTACTTTCATTAGCAGAATTAGCCATCAAATCAAAGACTTGTATACATTAATGAATTACTGGACAATGTATAAGTGCAATTGTGTCAGTGTGCAAATTCCTTTAAAATTTTTTATAGCAGTTTTTGGACAATGTTAACCAAATGGGATGCTTTATATTTGGCATTGTAAAAAATTGGCCGCGATACAAGCCAAATTTGTGTAGCAGTTACTTCAAACAGGGGTAGCATTTTGCTACGCTAAAACAGGGGGAATTTGCACCTGAATTGTGTGTGCACTCTTGCACACAAAACTAATAAACAACATGATTGACCTCTGAGGTCCCAATAATGGGACTTCGCATGATTGTTTCTTGAAACAATGCCTTTAACACAGTCTCTATGTGAAGTCCCAAAACAGTATGTGCATCAGCTATGACATTTTTGTGAAGCCTTCAAATTTCGACCACTGACAACATGTCACCTCCACTTTTCATAACACCGGTGCTTTCGCTAAACACTCTCTACCTTTAGCAACAGTTAATATCCAATTTAAATACAAGCTAAAGCTTTCTTAAGCACCTGGCAATACAAAATCAGGACTTAGTCACCGTCAGAATCTTAAGTACAAGTCTTGAAATTTCATTAAATTTCACTCATAAAAAAAAGAGTGTTTTGATTTAGTAGAGTTTTTTTAATGTAAGGGAGTAGGTTGTTTTTAGTAAGTTGAAATATTTACGCATATCCTGTTATTGATAACACTCTAAGGATATTTTCAAGGTGGAATCAGGTAATATTCGCATGAAGGTTGAAAATTATTGGAGAAGGTGAGTGAGTGACAAAAATTTTGTCAGATACGTTAAACCTATTTTGGCATGACTCCTCATAAGGTAATGGCATTATGATATTGTACAAAGGAGGAGGTCATGCTTCCGCACAGGACTAGATTGACCTCCCATGCAATAGTCATCCCCATAATGGCAATATTGATTGGGGTGAGCAATAATCCTTGACATCTTCCTTTGTTCCTCATGCAACAATAAAACAAAGAAACTTCTAAACTCTGTGCACAATTTCCACATTCTTCTTGATTTTCTTGATAATGGCATCGAGAAAAAAAACGTTCTAAGGATGCATGGATCTGTGGTATCATGTTCTAGCACGATTCATCTGCTTCTTCACAGTGGTGGCGACTTTGTTTGGTCCTATCATTTTCACTGGGGTTTTATTCATTTCTTTTTGACTTACAAAGTAAGTCTATATAAGAATGCTGAGTGTAACTCAACCTTGGGACTGGTGAGTGTAACTCAACCTTAGCTTGTAACACACCAAAATTTTGTTAGACAAATAATATAATAGTCAATACCCTTGGTTCACTGCTTGTGTAGTGTCTGGCACCCCTTTGCCGGCATTGTTAGTAGGGTCTCTATTAAGAAACAGGGAACCATTTTGGCACAAAGTCCAGGCCATCAAGGTCAGTATTTGTCAAGGTGGAAGTGACGTATATAGAACCAGCTTATGTGTAACCAGAAACCCGGGCATAGATGTCTATGGCCAAGGTCAGACATGACCACTCTGCAGTTAGACAATTCGTATTGCCTAGTTGTTTTAAACTAGGTAGTGCAATGAAATGCAATAACATAATATGATTTTGTCCACATAGAGCATGTTACTTAAATTTAGAAGACATTTCCCTGACATTTTCTTTTTATGACATATAAAAATGCATTAACAATTTTCGATTTCGAATGACTTAGTGTGTATACAAGAACCCAAACTGATACGTATTCCGTGCTGACCATATTAAAAATGTCAGCGCCCAGCAACGGGAAAGAATGGTTTTGAATGGCGTTTCACCCCCTGGGGATAACATTAAAGCTTCTTTCAAAGTTCTATGTTAATCAACCACATTCTAGATACTTTTTTTTGGGGGGGGGGCTAGGTCAATTTACATGGTGTGATAAAATCAGAGTATGACTAGTCATGATGAGACTAACACCAAGGCGGCCTCCCTTAATTAGGAATGGTGGACCCTTATGTGCCCTTTAAGGACATTGAACCCTGTACTTGACCCCTGTAACTTGACAAGATGTCACACATGTAATTAAATGTAGTTTTACGTGTTTACAACATTATGAGGATTGTTATCATTGAGTTTCAACTAAATCAAGACAGCATGGTTTGCCTTTGCACTCTATAAACGTGAACCCTGGGTCCGAATAGGGGCAAGTGTAATTGTTTGTATGTACGATATCCCGAGGATTCCTCCTGTCAAATTTCAGTATCAAATCGGAGCTTGTTGATCTTGGACTTTGACCTCCAAAATAAAAATACCTGCATACAGCAGGTAACATGAATGCATCTCTGCAAGTTAGGTCACTGTACTTTGTTTGGGTTTTGAGATAAAAATTTTTGAAAATTTTGGGAATATTGTGGGTTTGACCGGAAGTGACCCATTAATGACCTTTGATCCTGAAACTGTGGACAACCGAAGACCCTGGCTAGTACACTACATGTGCTTTAATGACGTTACTCTGCTACGTAATTTGTAGGGACAGCGACATTTTTTGAATATTTTTCACCACTTTTTGGCTTTCAAACCGGAAATGAACCCCCTTAATGACCTTGACTCCTTATCCCTGATCACCCCCTATAGGAAGCAAGGGTCAGTGGTCTCTTTGAACCAGTTGTTTGGTTGTGATATCGGCGGAATGCTGTAGAAGAAGATAATTTGTAAAACAAAAATTACATATTGACGCCTGTTGACCTTGGCACCTCTATAACGTGACCCATGGGTCACGAAAGGGCAACTGTAATTTTTCGGTAATTTACGGATTTATCACGAGGATGATTCTGTCAAATTGTCAGTTCAATCGGAGCCTTGCTTGTAATTGACCTTGACCTTGAACTTTGACCTTTGGGGTGGGACATCATAGACCTCTCTACTATAAAGTTACATCAATGTAGTAATAACGGGCTTTATCTGTCCTCTTTAGGATAGATAAATCCCATTTGGTCTATTTTAGTATTTTTTGGCAAAATTGACCTTTGACCCCCGTAATGACCTTTTGATCCCCACGGTATAAAACAAAAACCTCGGTACACAAACAAAAATGACATTGTTCCATGCAATAAAAAAATTCTACCATGCTTAGTTTTGGAGATAAAAATTCTTGAAAATCCTTAACTTAAAACCGGAAGTGACCTTAAATGACCTTGACCTCCAAAATAAAAATATCTTGATACACGGTAACATTGAATGCATATGTGCAAGTTAGTGATATGTTTTGGTTTTGAGATAAAAACTTTTGAATTATTTTGGAATATTTTTGGTTGTGACCGAAGTGGACCCCTCTAGATGACCATTGATCCTAAAACTGTGGACAAACCGAAGGACCCTGCCAGGTAACAATACATGTGCCTTTAATGACGTCAATATGCTACGTAATTTGTAAGGACAGCGATTTTTTGAATATTTTTCCAATGTTGGCATTCAAAGGAATGACCCTAAGACCTTTGACTCCTTTATCCATGAACACCCTATATGAAGGCAAGGGTCAGTGGTTCCTTGGAACCAGTTGGTTGATATCGGCGTAATGCCGTAGAAGAAGATAATTTTGACAATTTAAATTACACTCAATCCAAGCATAATCAGGATTTAACCTTGCACATCTAGAACGGGACCCCTGGCGTAAGAATAGGCGTAAACTGTATTTTTTTTTCTTATTTACATAGGCCTAGGACTATTCTTGTCAAATTTCAGTTCCAATCGGGAGCTTGTGTTGTAAATTTTGACCTTTGACCTTGTGAACTTTGACCTTTGAACTGGAAACTTTGACCTTTGGGTCGAGACGAATATAGACTCTTCTACTATAAAATGTTACATCACTGTAGTAATAACGGGCTTTACCTGTCCCTCTTTCTGTAGGCTAAGAAATCCAATTGGTCTTTATTTTTTTTAGTATTTTGGAAAATTGACCTTGTGACCACCTTAAGGACCTTTGATCCCGGTATAAAAAAACCTTGTGTACACAACAAAAATGCATTGTTTCAAGCCCAAATAAAAAATTCTACTATGCGTAGTTTTGGAGATAAAAATTCTTGAATTATTAACTTAAAACCGGAACTGACCTCAAATGACTTTTGACCTCAAAATAAAAATACTTTGCATACACCAAGTAACATGAATGCATATCTGCAAGTTACGTTACTTGTACTATGTTGGGTTTTGAGATAAAAATGTTTTGAATATTGGAATATTTTTGGTTTTTTGACCGGAAGTGACCCCTTAATGACCTTTGACTCCTTATTCGAACACCCTGTATGTAGCATGGGTCAGAGGTCTTGTGAAAAAAGTTTAGTTGATATCGCCGTAATCCTGTAGAAGAAGATATTTTTGGCAAGTTAAATTACATATTTGATGCTGTGGCCAGGTCAAAGGTAAGACAGAGGTCAAAGTCATATGACATGAATCGGAAGAAAAGAATCAACGGTCATTTGGTTTTAAGTCTGGTCAGAAGACGTCAAACCATGACTGAGCTGGACGCAGTTAAATGGTTGCCAGAAAAGAAAGAACAGAAGAGAACGCAGCAAAAACTAGAAACAAGGCGCCTGAAGGCTGCCATTGTAAAAGGTGACCTTTCTGTATCATGATAGGTAATTAAAAATGGCAAACAGATGTTATACAAATGCATTTAGCTTCATTAACATAGATCAGGGTTGAACTCTGGACCATTCTGACCATATATCAGGTAAATAGGGATTGTAGTTAAAATTAAATAAAAGAATTTTACATTTAGGTTTTGGGACTACCTACTGGAAACAAACTGTTTTTGGTTTGGCCTCTTAACAATACACAAATTCAACTGGCTATAGGCCTATTTCCCTAACATCCTTTCGAAAAAAAAAACTACATACCTGGCATCCCTGCAAAAAAGGAGGTGTATTATTTTCTTGTTGATATAGGTGTCAATGAACTGTAACTGTTAAGTTAACGTAAGGGAAGTTAGGATATCGGAATTATCACTTAGCATGCCATGCCATTTATGCTTGTACCTATACAGTGGTTTCATCTCAAATCTCATTGCACAACTCAAACACCATACCACTGGAGGTAAGTCACATGCATTCTTGATGCTCTCGTTACTATAGGTCCGCCCCTGTTTCGAAGCAAAGATGCTACTACATATATAGGATCATTGAGGTCTGATGAAATGGGCCGGGCGACACTGTCTGATCCAATACATTATTATTTATGATGCTGTGATACTCACCAACCTAGCTTACTTCACCACAATCTTCTAGCTTGATTGTGAGGGTGTTGATGTGGTCGCAGGAATCAATTGGTCATTGAAAATTGACGATTAAAAGTGAAAGTTTTGCCCAGTAAAACTTAATTTATCGCGACCGTCGGCCATTTTATTTTGTACACACGGCAGGGCTAGAATTTCGGCGAATCCGAGAATCGATCTCGCAAAGATTCTCGGAAATAAACTGATTTGCGGAATCCAGGTGATTCTCGGAAATTAGAAATTAAACCAGTAGCCAATTAGATGATTCCCGCAAAAATTTGTTTTGGGAATCAAGACTGATTCTCGCACACAGCGAAACCAAAAATTCCAACCATGCATGGTGGCGGGCTGTCCCCAGAATTAACTGACGGTCTGGCAATCCTGCCTATAATGCAAGCGGCCTATGTAAACAGAAACAATGATTAAAAGCGAAGAAGGCCAGATCATATAATGCATGACGAATCGTGCACATGTCTATATGATTCTAGGTAAGTCGGGCTCATATATTGTAGTTAGGAAAGACTGAGGCATGTAAACAAATGGCTCTTGTTGTTACACTGCCTAATGGGAGATGGATTATCGTGCGCTTTTCAATACACATCCTCTGTTGTTAGTGGGTTATATCACACTAACACAAATTCGATCTGTGACCCAAGTTGAACAGAGTCTGTTGATAATGTCAAGATCATCGCATGATCGACAGCTGCAGCAGTGTACGTGACAGTGATTTGCAAAACAGGCTAAGAAAATAAACAAAATATACACTACATTTGCTTTTCCCAATGTTGAGTAATTGGCGCTAGTTTTGTCGCTGTCGAATCCACGTTGTGGAACTATCAATTATATATGGACGAATGTCCCCGACTTTGTACCTCAGAAGTACAAATTATGATGTATGACCATATATGGAGAAAAAGACCTTCTCAGGTAACGTAAGGGTGTTGCCTGTTTTACGAATGAGGATAATAGAAACAATTTTGTTAGCTCCGAATTACGTCGAATATTTGAAGAATCCTTTTTTCTTCGGAGCGTATTCATTTACAGCCTGATACAGGTATTGTAACGGAAGTGCGCTACCGTGAGGAGAGTACGCCCGAAATGAAAACGCTCATCACAGTAGAAGTTCCTTTACTAACTGCAGCCTGCAGGTAGCACCAATGCCCCAAGCGTTTGAAAGTGCCAGCTTAACACCCATATCCATTAGTTTAAGAGGTAGTGTTAATCGATGGAGGTCAAATTCAATTTTTTAGTGCGCTTTGTGCAAAATTATAGTCTTTTTGGATCTGCCAAAATGGATGCCCATGCATCACACATCAAGAGTTTATTGACCTAATGACTCGGGCATAGCTGAGTAGTTTGGAAATTTGGTAAGTGGTCCTTTGATGGCACAGCGCCTTGAATTTCCGTAGTCCATCATGTTCAAGATGTGGTGGGGTAGAATATTCCAATGTGGTATGGTCCAGGAAAAAAGCTTTTTGCAAACTAAAGACTGACTTGAATTTGCATGTTGAGAGGGATATGATGTCGCGTTGGTCTGGTTAATGGTCACTCCAATGAATAATCCACAAATTGGTGTAACTGCTATACAACCTTGTTTTCTGGCGATCACGGGCTGTAACAAATGCCAAATTTCCGCGTGAACAACAATCAAAATCTTCCCTTCAAGATTTCAAATTTCCCTTCACTTCTTATGTATTTCTTATTTACATTACTACATTCCCTTTCCCTCCAAATAGTAAGATTTTCCTGGAACCAGTTCCCATTTCCGCACTTTTTCCCAGACGTGCTGGCGATATCCACCTACAATATCCAAGACTTGGCTATTCCAGTTGGGCGAGCATTTGAGTAACACTGCCACTCTGGAGTAGTTATTAAAACAGAGCCTAGCTGCTGAATCTTTGATCATATCAACTTGTGGTTGTCTTCATTTGTTTTGGGAATCCATGCAGCGAGCCCATACACAATCTTGGCTGGATGATAATAGTATATTGCGGGACTTGACGTCCTTTGTGCAAGCTTGGAAGTTCTGTTTAATCACACCAATGGCCCTTTTACAGGTAAGCTATTTTATTTTCATCATCCCAGACTGAAATTCATGTTATTACTACTCGGCCTAGGGGGGATTGCACTCTATTCTCTCCCTGCGCCGCCACCGTCTGGGAGCAACATCCCAAGCTATACTACAACCACTTGAAACCAAATTGTAGAGAACAGATTTATAAAAAGGGTGTTTGGGGTTTGGCCCATGTTTATAACGACAAATAAATCACATTCAAACATAATGTATGATGGCATGGGACTGACACCAACCCTTTTAAAAGGCTTTTGCCAGGGACTGACTCTTTAAAATAAGGTTGTTGCCTCAGTAAAAAATCTCTCCTGGTCAATCGAGGAGAGTTTTTGAGGGGAGCGGTTTCATGGCAGTTCCACTGCTAACCAGGGAAGGACAAGATTCCTCAAGGGTAGCTTTAAATCACTCTTCTAAAAATTGCTTAAGGGGAGCTGTAGGGGATCTTATCACTCTCACTCTCCGTAAAAGTCAGTCCCTGCTTTTGCTTGACCCCTATAAGTTAACTCTGTCATGTCTGTGATGAACTTAGTTTTAAATTGTCGCTTTTAAGAGTTAAACCAATGAAACTCTTCATAACATACATACATGTAGACCTACTTCACTTGCATCATAAGTCATGCATGACTGTAACCGATTGATTTTTATTTTTTCTTATTTAATGTGACAAAAGTAATTCCTTTTTTGGCTAGATTTGCCATGACTCTTTCGTGAGTCGGCACTATTGGTAGGTCTATACATGTCAGAAATGCTATTTCCCAACTTAACAACGGCAAAATATATTGGTGTTGTACAAAAATTTTAAGGTAAACAATTATCAAAATTTCTCTGTAAAAATCCTGTTGAGTATATATACATCATCATCATCATACATTATATACTTGATCACTCTGTACTTTTTTCATCTGCCTATCAACCTTTCTCCAAAGGGATTTAAACTCTTCCCACATACAAAAATCGGCTTCTTTCTGGTACAATTAGAAAGCTTGCACTTCTTCTTCAACAATGTATTGGCTCTTGGTAAACTTGATTTGGAGGAGCTCATTTTGTGAGGAATATTGGCAACCAGGTGTTAAAGAGGACACAGGTCACCAGGGCCGTACGTGGGATTTATTTTGGGGTGCAGGACTTCGAAAAAGTGGATGTTATTTTGTAAAAGTGGACCTAATGCCCTAAAATGGACCTTTTGAATATCTCATTACCAAATTTTCAAAATATATCTAAATTTGGACCTTTTTATCAAAAAAAATCACAAAAAGTGGACCTTTCTCCTTGTGTGGAACCCCCTGCATACAGGCCTGCAGGTCACACACCAAGGTCAAAGGTCATTCGAGGTCAAGTTAGACAAACAGTTGGATTGAAAATGTTTAGAGACTGAAAAAAAATGGTGACACTTGTGATCCACAGATTGCCTTGTTTTTTCAATACGAATGATTGTGTCTTATGTTAGCCTGTAGGTCACTCTGCAAATTTCCGACACTTGTTTTTCTCAAAGACAGATGAGCTGTAAATAGCTCTTCTTGAGCTGTTAGGTGTGCGGCAGGACAGTTTTTCACTACTGGACTTTAAACTGGATTGGAAATTACCACACTAAAATATTTTAAAGAGAGCAACTGAGTGTGATTCTACAAGCATGCCTCTAAACAAAGTGCTTGAAATTTGTAAGGCAGTTAACGCCTAACCCGGACTGTGCTAGGAATTTTGTGGTTCTCGCACACCAGGGAATTTAGTGACAAAGATTGGCAATTACTGACATCCCGTCAGCAAACTTGTGTGGGCAGACCAGTTGATATCGGGTTGCAGTTTCATTGAAAACGGCCTCAAGGCGAGACATTATGGCTAGAAATCCAGAGCAGGCTCCGGTCAGAATTGATATGTCTTGCTAGCTTTCAGCAATGGTTCAACTTCACTGCACTAAAACAATGGAACTGCCGAAGTAAATCTGGGCTAGAAGTAGCCCAAAGTCCGGGTTAAGTATTAAGAGTATAATTGCTATTTGTCTGCAATTAAAATCTTACTATTGTTTCATTCTGTTTGCAGATGTACTTGACATAACCAAGCACGACAGTGTGTTAGAAGTTTTGGCATTTCCCGATGAGAAACCAGACTCAGTAGCGTCTCCAGAGGACACATGCATTTCATGTTTGCTTTGTGCATCAATGTTTGATCTTTCAAGTAGTAATGAAGAGATGCTGAAACACATTCAACTAGAACATAAGCTTATCATTGCAGATGTCAATCTCATATGCAACTTCAGAGGGTAAATCACATCCAATCATTATGTGTGCATTTGAGATTTACAACTCCAATTCTCTAAAACAAGCAAAAACAATGTATGTTCATGAACACATCCACACACATTTTTAGGTCGTCCGATAGGAAAGACCTTATGGCAGCATGATCCGTGTGGCGTCTGCGGCGTCGGCGTGAGCATTTCTTGTGAACAAAATATCTGGAGATCTATACGTCACACAGGGCTGAAACTTGGTGGAAGGGTGCGGGGCTACAGATTCTCGAACTGATTAGATTTACATCAGTATAAAAAAAAAAAAAAAAAAAAAATGGGGTTGTGGGTGTTGGGTGTGGTCTGTGGGTGTTGGGTGTGGTCTGTGGGTGTGGGTGTTGGGTGTGGTCTGTGGGTGTGGTCTGTGGGTGTTGGGTGTTGTCCGGGGTGTGGGGTATGGCCGGGGTATTGCATAGGGCTGACACTTGTGATGGTGTTGTGTGTGGTCCAGTGATATGGGGTGTGGTCTTCTATGGTTCGAGAACCATTACATATATCGGACGACCTATTTGGGACCGCTGTCCCTATTTTTGTATGGTATATACTACTGAGGACATCAAAAGAACTGGCTATTCAGTAACGTAACATGTGGGGGTGGGGGCAGGGAATGCATTATTCAGCTCAAGCTACTCACTATGAGCCAATGCAGTCTCAATTCCCATGGCAACAGTTCAAAAGCTTACATTCACCAATGTATTAGAAAATACACCCCTGGTTGTTGGGTATGATACATGATAGCCAGAATATATGAGGTTCATGTCAATGTTTGTACAAGTACAACCCACTGAACTGTGTCCTTGGTGGATGAGTATAAATGTAAATTCATAGTGACTGTAAAAAAAGAAAAGTGAGAGAAGGAAAGGGCAGGAAAGGAAAGACCACGACGCCAGAAACCCCGTTAATGTGGGTTCAATGGTTAAATGCCAAAATATCGGTAAGGCTGACACTGCAAAACATTAAACAGAAGCAAGGCATAGATGACAAAATTTAGGGGTGGGGAACAAAAATTGAAAGGCCTGTATTTGATTCACACAGTGATTAAGATGAGGCTTGCCCCCTCTCCTGACCACTGATCCTGTATATGTGCTATTCTAAAATAAGGTGTGTTTTTTTCGATGAAAACACATCCACACAAATTTTTGTATGGTATTATACTACTGGGACATCAATTAGAATGGTATTCAGAGATCGTAACCATGTGGGGGTGGGGGGGGCAGGAATGCATATTCAGCTCAAGCTACTCACTATGAGCCCAATGCAAGTCTCAATTCCCATGGCACAGTTCAAAAGCTTACATTCACCAATGTATTTAGAAAATACATACCCTGGTTGTGGGGTTGATTACATGATAGGCCAGAAATATGAGGGTAAGTTCATGTCATGTTGTACAAGTAAAACCCACTGAAACTGTTGTCCTTGGTGGATGAGTATAATGTAACTCATTAGTGACTGTCAAAAAAAAAAAAAGAAAGTGAGAGAAAGAAGGAAAGGGAGGAAAGGAAAGAGAGGAAAGTTAAATGTGTGTTCAATGTTAAAATGCCAAATATCGTAAGGCTGCCACTGCAACACCTTAACAGATTTTCAAGGCATCGATGACAAAATTTAGGGGTGGGAAAAAATTGAAAGGCCTGTATTTGATTCACACCAGGATAATGACGAGCTTGCCCCCTCTCCTGAACACTGATCCATGTTATTCCCGTGCTATTGTTAAAAAAGAATAAACGTTATTAAAGCATTGTTAAACTACCGCGGACAAAATATTCCTTCCAAGGACCTTTGTTCGAAAGAATTTCTTTGTGTTAGGTCCTCGGAAGTATACAAGTACACATACATACACACACACACACACTCTCTCTGACATAAAACTGCCTCTTACAACATTTAACCTTACGTAAAATACGTAAAGTATACCAGAGATGTAAGTTTTTCAATATTTGAAATGTCATTGTCTAGATAAGCTCATGGTAATATGTGTATCCTGGGTTTCCATTGTCCATTGCATTGAGGGAAGGAATTTTGGTATAGGTCAATTTCTGGCTCGTAGATTAAAATGTCGACTGTACTGTACTACAGTATTGTTAGGTTCTCATCTTTGAAAAACTTGGTATTCCACACTGTTCATTAGCCCTTGTCACATTGCCGAATTGTTGGCGGCTAAACCATCACCCCCATTGGGTTTCTAAGGAAATCTGATGAGGAGGGTAGCTGGTTATCCTGATAGAATGAAAAAGAAGATCTACCTACAAGGGCATCAGCTCTGGAGAGCTAATGGCGGCCATCGAGCACATGCTGCCTTGTATGGTGGGCGTGGTTGCCCGAAGGCTAGGCTCTCTGCCGAAAACTGTGGATTGACGTCAGGAAGGGCATCCGGTCAATTATCTTTTGCTCCAATAAATCCTCACACAGCAGTATTGCTGAGCGTGAGGTGTAACCGGCCACCCCCGTTAGCAGGGACAAAACCAGATTTAAAACTTTGGTTTAACTAACTATAACTAAATGTCACAGTGAAATGTGAAATATATTCAGGCTTAGAAGAGATATGTAATTATAGTGCATGTATTCAACACTGAATTTTATTTTTACAAACTTGTTTATTGAAATGAGTTGATCCAGTAAGTTACTAAAGTTTTAAATCCAGTTTTGTCCCCGTAAACGAGGGTGGCCGAATTCACTTCACACTCGGCACTACTGCTGTGTGAGGATTTATTGGAGCAAAACATAATCCAGCATTTTCCGAATCCAAGAATCCGTAGTTGAGCTATACCAAAAAACCCTGGATCCACGTATAGCTTACTTGATGTTGACTGGTAATTATAATATGTCTTGAACCCAAGACCCACAACTGGTTTAAGCAAAGCAGATGTTGTTGAAAGCATCAACAAATTACATTTGAATTGTGAGGTGGCCACAACAAAGTAGTAATCAGAGATCCATCAAAATGTTACGTGATATGGCCTTGTCTAGTCTACCTTCTTGGAAAACTAAATATAAATCTTCGGTTTTCTGTCAGGTATATCGAATATTGGAGAAGGCGCTTTGCACAGCAGCCACTGAAGGAGTTTTGTTCAACTATAAGAAAAGAAGATAATGGTGAGTTCCTAAATTCTACTTGCAATGATTTAACTTGCAAATTCTAAAATAGCTGTGAAGATTCAGGCAGTCTTATTGGTTCCATTCTCACTTAGCGAATAACGGTATGATTTGGGGAACCAGTACTCTCTTACAGCGAATTGAAACTAAGGCAATGCCATTATTTTAAGTGGAAGAACGAGGCCGGAAGCGGAGTTCTTCCACTTCCACTCGGCCAGAGGCGAGTTCTTCCCAGAGACAGTTCTCTGAGATATCAGATTTGATTTGATTTGGTTAGTGACAATGTTTAGTGAAGCCCTCATTGACTGGCATGGATTGGCTAAGATCTAAAGCCATGTATGTTTGTATAACTTCATTTATCTTTAGTTTTGTACATTGGCTATATCGTACTACAATTGTGACAATAATGCTTTAAATATTTGTGCATTATTGACATAAGTAACAAGGAAGCTAAAGCTTTAAAATCAGTTAAGATACTGACTGTTATGTGTATTATTTGTCAACAGCACTCATTTGCAGTTAACTTTTTGCTCTTTTAAAAAGTTTCAGGACAAAAGAGAAAGTACTACCTACTTTGTGATACCCTTGAAGAGGACAAGCAAATCCGAGAGTACCTACAACACAAACGTTTAAATGCAATCCTGGAAGCGCAGCAAAAAGAGAGACATGATGTAACATTTTCAAGGCCCTGCCTCTTTTGTAGCCAACACTTTGAAGGGAACAGAGCTGATTTAATAGACCACATGGCATTTGATCATAATTTTAGCATTGGAAAACCAGATGATTTAGGTGAGTCAGTATGGACCGTTAACAATTGTGTTGACATGAACAATGTACATGATATTTATAGAATATATGCATTTGGTTGCATTGAAATTATATTTATTTGATCAGAGTAAAATTTCTTTTTTTTCCTTGAGCTAAAGGAATGTCGGCATAAATTGTCAGTATAATTACACGATACTATTTGCTCATTTTCGTCATTTGTTTTATTCTGTTAAAGGTCCATGGCCCGATCGCTAATAGCCTCGTCCCCAGAAGCTCCGGATTTTACCGGAAGTGGTCAACATTTTGGTATCAGACGAAAGCTACTATTTTTCTCATTTACCCTGTGAAATCTTAGGGCCAAAGGGTGTTTGGTTTGGAAGTTATGAGTGAAAATTTGCCCCATTTTGGTCGACCAATATTAATTTTGCACAGTACTCTATGGGGCTTACAAAATCTCGTTTTTAGCGCTCGCATCAAAACGGATTGAAATATTGGCGCGAAACTTTACAGATGGGGTTTTGGAGTGAAGGCCAATCTATCAAGATGAAAACTTCATATCCTTAAATCGGGCCATCCCCCTTAATGGAATAAAGCCCATGGTACAGAGAAGGTGTGAAGGGTATAATGTAATTATGTCAAATAAGCGAAATCCACATTACAGATTCGTGATGCATTGTGGGTAATATCACGCCGATCTCGGGTGTCCTAAAATCTTGAGAACACGATGAGGTTGCTGTAGTTTTCCAATGCGATGAACTCTGCCGTTACCACAAAAATGCCTTGCTATTGAGTTTCGTGTGCTGTTTGGTTTTTCATACCTTTGTCACATTTGTATATACCGACAAAAAATATTTTGCTTCAATTGGAATGATTAAAGACAGGAAAAATCGAATGAATTCATGCAGCTACTAAGTTCTTCGCATTGGAGAAGTACAGCAACCTTGTCGTGTTGAGGACTCCTGACATCACCCGCGATTCTGACCTGCACATGCGCAGTCAACCGGAAGTCATAATGCCGATTAGGCTTTTTGTCTGGAAAATAGTGAAATGTTTTAAAACCAGAATTATACATGAATACTCATTTAAAATAGCACATGATTATCATAGGTGAAAATTACTTCACCCTGTGGACTTCATCCTGATGACTAGCTTATTCATTTTATTTTGCAGTGTTTACAAATGAGTTTCTGAACATAATTGAAGGAATGCTTAATAGGTAAGTCAGTTTTAGGCCTATGCTGACAATGTGAAATGTTCATTTGAGGTTCCTATTATACCTATACAAATTTCCACTTGTGAACATTTCAACATAACAGTTGTCTGTCAGCACTTCATGAGAAGTGATTTGCTACTAAAATTTTGGTGTAAGTCAAAAGGTATTGGTTAAAGGCACTATCAGTGATTTTTCTATATCGGAAAATCGGAAAAATCATCAAAAATTGGATTTTTACATATCTGTAACAAGTATAGGTATCGTAACATAACCTACAAGTGCTAAGACTGAAAGTAACCTAATATGGGCAAAATCGGAAATTTTAGTCATTATTGTCCGTACGGACACTTACTACAACACGTAATTGAGTGCAGATTCATATCTTCGAAAACACTTCTGTTTTCTCCATTTTCTGTCAATTTTTCAGGTGCAAGAAGTAACTTATGAGAGTTCTACATATTTAACCTTCACTTTTAAACTATTCCTGCAAATTTCAAATATTTTTGACTCTTTTGGATGAATCACTGATAGTCTCTTTAAGGGGGAAATTTATATTGCAGTAAAAGTGTTGGACTATTCCTTTCAACATACATGCTATAGTGCTTTTTTTTACCCTTCCTTGATTCGTTGACTGTCAGTGTATTATGCAGTGACTGCAGCTGAAAACGGCGGGTGTTGATATCCAACACGGGCAACCACATATAAGGAGGGTGCGAAATGACATGCAAACATCTCTCTGAAACGCTTGACGTCACTGGCTCGAGGAAGTAAGTGGACTGTACTAGAAAGTGGTGGCAGCTGTGGATGGCATTTCTAACAGTTGGCTATTAGTCCCAAAATACCCATTGGTATTGCGCCTCTCCAAGAGCTACCTCTTTCTAGTTCCACCAAAGAGGGATGATATCTTTTAGGCTACAGTTCATCCTTTATCCTACAGTTTAGATCCTTTATCCAACAAGTTAGATCCAAGATGGAATATGTTAGTGTTGTGCTAGGATTGGAGTAACCCCACCTTGCTGTCTCAACTGGATTGAGTTTCAAAGACATGTCATCCGCATCATTGGTCTTCCTGAAAACGGACCTTACCAACCCTCCTGTCTAGTACTTCAATCCCGTTATTACTTCAAGTTCTTTGTCCGCAACTTAGGGTTAGCCAGGCAAGTGATCCTTTGCTCCATTGTTTACTACTTGCAGCGGTGCAATGCTCTTCCAGAACCCCCCCCATCACTTTTTACAAACTCGCCTATACGCCAGTGTATAGTCCATGATGGGATGATCTCGATTTCGTACGTGACGACTATCAGGGCCTTCATTTTTGATCGTACGTCGATGAAAATTTGTGGTATGAGTAGGGATGGATAGGGGACAAGTCTCCATAGAGCGATTTTCTCGAATCGGGGTGTGTTTTGGCCGCCCTCGAGCGGTTTTTCGGGCTGGTGGATACTTTAGAATTGGAGGGTAATTGGTAATATGCCGTGAAGTTACGACTATGCGCCGTGCAATTAGATTACGCCCTGCCGAAGTCTGGCATTTGGCAAAGCATTCGTCCGCCGTGTTCTCTTCTGGTTCTGTGAGTTTTTTCCGATCGATCCATGCTCCTTTTAGTGGGTATACCTCTCCTATGAATGGTGTTTGTAAGCTCCTTGTATTCAAGGGATCACCGAAAATGTAGATCTTCCCGCCAATATTCGGGGCGGTCTCAGTATTTCCCACTGTGTAGTCTGTGTCACCGACTGCGAAGGTACTGCAATATAATGGGCTCTGGCGAGCATCAAACATTTCTTCCCACGGTGCTACGGCACTAGGCCAGCTAAGTTAATATGCAACGATCTTATCTTTTCCTCCGCACCGCCGTAGTCATGAGGGTTGCCCAAGATGTTTTGTCAATTACAAACCACGTGATCTCGTTGATTGCGCCCTTGGCCCCGCTTCCATCAATGGAGAGTCGATTACAACATTACTTGATTTTTTGTTGATAACAAATATGTTGCCCTTGGCCGGCCTGAGGCTAAATTGTATTTGTTACATGGTTCCTTTACAGCTGTCCGTATGGACGTTTGGCGGTGGTGAAACGTTCACTTTCAAACATTTTAAGTCGGACATACTAGCTAGTATTGGATCGCTCACCGTAGTTTACGCAGCTGAATTTAGACATCTTTGTTCGAAACAAATATGTACAATTTTTGATAGGACGAAACCAATGATTCTTAACACAATTTTGGTGGATTCACATGCAAATACCGTCTGCTATACACAAACGGAAGGTTTGTCATTAGAACACAGTTAACATTGCACGAGTGCATATCCCACATTGCTCAGTACAGTGAGGTGGTCGCTATCTCGTACTAGTAATAATAATTTTGGCATTTGGCACGATTATAGCTTAGTGACATCATACAAAATCAAGCGGGGAGTGGCATCAATGATTGCCCTGTGACGATGATTGGGGCATGCTTCAACCAGTACTCTACAGATTGGATTGATCATTGGTTGTAATTATAAATTCACATTATTGTTTCATGTAAACCCACTGCCCTTTCCGGTTTATGATGTTGTCACTAATGAAACTTTTTGGTCTGCAAGAATTGCATAATGCACATCCGATATTTAGTCGTATTCGTGTGTGTGGTGTGTGTGGTTAGCACCGATTTATCTTGCTTCTTCACAGTGGTGGCGACTTTTGTTTGGTCCTTTTTATATCATTTTTCACTATATTTTTTTTACTTATCCTATAGCTATAGGCCGCCCGGTTCGACTATAGCGCACAAAAATAGAATTTGTTTCCGTTTGCCCGACCGCCCTTGGCGAACCCCCTGACTCAGTAAATTTGTCAATGTTTTTCATCTGACAACATAATAAAACCAATATGTGTATCATTTTAGAGCACAATTTTAGCATATTTTGGTTTTCAGAATGTCCATCCTTATCTTTGTACCATGGTGTAAAATAGCCAGTAAAACAGTGTATTGGCTCATCTCACAGCTGGCCCAAGTAGTGCGCTAATTATTTTGATTAATTGGACAGTTGGCTGGGGGAGGCTATGCAATTGGTTGAAATGTTTAGGGATGTTTCCATTTATTGGAGGGGAGGTTTCATGAGTTTTGGTCTTGTCCTTGTCCTTAGTAGTTCCGTGGTTCTAATTGCACTTATGACCTGGGGTGTGGTCCAGGTGGAGAATAAAGAGCTTGGTGTATGTCAGAATATATGTTTGGTGTGCCCAGATAAGTGTGCTCTGAGGTTTGGTGTCAGGTTAAGAGTGTAGATTTGGTACCAGGTTTTGGGTGATCAATGTTGGGTGTCAGTATTTTTGGTGCCAGAATGAAGGGTGTAAGGTGTTATTTAAGTGTCAGATCTTGTGTGTCAGGTGCCCGATTTTGGGTTTGGATTATCAGTTTCCAATGCTGCATAAGTGGTTGGATGTTCTCATGGTGGGTGTCAGTGTTGGGTGTCCATGTTGGGTGTCAGTTGGTTGGCTAATGTTGGGTGTCAGGGTGTCGCGGTGAGATTTTGGTGTCAGGTGTGGCTGGTTTTGTTATCAATCCATTGTTTTGAGTGTCAAATTTGGGTGCCAGGTGTTGGATGTCAAAGGGTGACGGGTGTTATGTTGAGTGACAGCTGTCATGTTGGGTTGTCCAGGGTGATGGGTGTTATGTTGACGGTGTCATGTTGGGTGTCACGCTGGGTGTCATGTTGGGTGTGTCAGTTGACGTCATTTTGAGTGTCCCCATGTTGGGTGTCAGGTGGAGGGTTTTCATGTTGGGGTGGGCGGTGACGGTGTCATGTTGGGTGTAAAGTTTTGACAGGTGTCAATGACGTGTTCATGTTGATGCCGTACAGTGTCATTTTGGGTGTAAAGTTTTATGGGTGTGATGTTGGTGTCAGGTGATGGGTGCAGGTGTTTTTGGTTGTCATATGATGGGTGTCATATGATGGTGGTCAGGTGTTGGGTGTCAGATGACGAGTGTCATGTGATGGGTGTCATGTGTTATTTTGGGTGTCAGGTGACGGGGCGTCATGTGACGGGTGTCATGTGAGTTTCAGGGTGATGGTGTCATGTTGGGTTCAGGGACAGTTGTCATGTGTGGGTGTAAAGTCACGGTGACGGGTGTCATGTTGGGTGTCCGTTGACGAGTGTCATGTTTTAGTGTCTCTGTGATGGGTGTCCTGTTGGGTGTCCGGGTGATGGGAGTGTCATTTGGGTGTCAGGTGATGGGTGTCATGTTGGGTGTCCGGAGACTGGTGTCATGTTGAGGTGTCCCGGTGTTATGGTGTGGGTGTCAGGTGATTATGTCATGTTGAGTGTCATTGGGTGTCGGTTGGGTGTTAGAAGTTAAAGATTCAGTGTTGGGTTGGTATATTCTGGTGTCAGCTTTTAGGTGTTAAGTGTCCTGGTAGCAGTTCTGTTGCCAGGACTCATTTCTGGTGTCCTGTGTCAAGTATCTGGTTCCTAGTTTGTGGGCTGTACATATTTACATTCTTAAAATTAAAAAAAAATGTGTATATAATAAAGGACACAAGATTCTAAAACAAAATATGAATAAACCATTGGATGGTTTTTTTGCCGCAATACTCCCAAGTCCATTGGTCTCCCTTGAGTTTTTAAAAATTGTGCGAGTCGCACAGCGCGCTTGCAGTTTTTTAAAAAACTCATAGGGAGACCAATTGGAGTATTGTGCTCAAATCCATCCAATTTTATTTACCAATTTGATGACCCACGGGCGATAAAACCATAAACAACTAAAATCCTTCGTTTCTCAAGTGAGAGGCACGCAACCGTGGCCTAGTTTTGATCATCACAACTGAATGATTAATTGGCTTACTGTATTTTGCGAAACGAAATGAAATGAAACAAAATGCCCATTGGATTACACGCTTTATTCCGTCATGCATGCACAACGTGCATAACGGAATAAAGCGTGTAATCCTATGGGGGTTCTGTTTCGTTTTGTTTCGTTTCGCAAAATACAGTAAGCCTGATTAATTTGCCCAGGGCAAATCTATTCTTCGGTGCGTGCATGATTTTATGCCCTGTGATTTCTGGATATTTTCGGCAACAATTTCAAATTTGGTATGTAGACATAGGCCCTAATGAGTAGTGTTTTTGTTCCAGGCTATGAAAAAAAATAGATATGCTTCCCTACAATCGGTTTTACATCGGTTTATTAACACTTAAGTGCCTAAGTGGAAAAACAGGTTTTTTGCATTTCTTTTACCAACATGAGTTAATCATGTCATTTTTGCCCCTCCTAAGCTTCCGCCGCACCTGTGCTATAAATTGTAAGCTAGGGTTACATGCATCGTTGATGCTCTCGTTTAAACATCCAACATGTTACAGGGATGTGAGAGTTCCTCTTTTCAGAGGATTTCCTCGTTTTTGTTGCAAAATGTATGTATGCCCATATTTGGCCTTTTTACCCCAATTTTATGCTGTTTTTCAGTGCTTTTCCTTTTTAGTTTGTGGCCTCTCGCATCACTGAATTGTTAGTCTGTCCTTAAAGACACTATCAGTGATTTGAAAAATATTTGAAATTTGCAAGAATAGCTTCAAAGTGCCTTAAGGATAAGGCTGTGGAATCCTCATTAGTTACCTTTTTCAGCTGTAGAATTGACAGAAAAGGAAGAAAACGGCAGTGTTCCAAGATACGATTCTCCATTCAATTACGTGTTGTAGTAAGTGTCCGTTCGGACAGTAATGACTAAAATCTCCGATTCTGTCCTTATTAGTTTGCTTCTGGTCTTATCATTTGCAGGGTATGTTAAAAAAAAAAAAAAAAAAAACTTCCGCCGCACCTGTGCTATAAATTGTAAGCTAGGGTTACATGCATCGTTGATGCTCTCGTTTAAACATCCAACATGTTACAGGGATGTGAGAGTTCCTCTTTTCAGAGGATTTCCTCGTTTTTGTTGCAAAATGTATGTATGCCCATATTTGGCCTTTTTACCCCAATTTTATGCTGTTTTTCAGTGCTTTTCCTTTTTAGTTTGTGGCCTCTCACATCACTGAATTGTTAGTCTGTCCTTAAAAATCCGCTGTAAACTACAATTACAAGCTCCGAAGTGAACTGTCATTTTATACTTACTATTTCTAGCTTTACTTCAACAGTTTAAAGTGTTTATTTTGTGAGAGAACATTCAAAGACCGACCAACTCTGAAGGAGCACATGCGTAAGAAATCTCACAAGCGTCTCAACCCAAGAAACAGAATATTTGATAAGTTTTATGTGATCAATTACCTGGAGCTGGGCAAGAATTGGCAAGTTGTGCAGTCGGAACAGGCAAAAGATTCCCAAGACAATTCAGAGGCTGAAAATGAGTAAGAAATTATTTACTTTTTGTGGTGATAAGAAGTTGACTACTTTAAAATGTTCATTTAAGCATATTTAAGGTTTGCAGGATCATTGGATAAGAAAAAAGATGAACAATAAAAAAAAGTAACTAACTATCCATGGTTTATCATAATTGCAAATGAATATGCCACATGAACAAAAATGTGATGAATGGCTGCATCTGATGCATATTGTGTGCAGTGTGCTGTCAAAACTGTGATTGCATATAGGTAACACAACAGGGAGGGGGATCATCATAGTTTAACAAATGCATTCATGTACCCAGAGGGCATCTACCCAAATATACAAAATATATGGTGGTGATATGTTATTTTGATTCATTAGAATTAACATTAAAATCACAATTAATTTAGGAAAGTATGACCGACCCCATCTGAATTAATGTTATATATAGATAAGGTGACATGTGACGTCAATGTCGGGCAACAAACAAAGCAGTGCCTGAAAAAATTTCACGCTCAATCAATATGATATGAGTCTATCGAATGCCGTAGCTGTATGGGCATACATCTTTGATATGTCAGTAGATCAGGTGCTAACTTCTGTTTATCATCTATACTCTATCAGAAGGTATGTAAAATCAAAGATCAGAAAATCATGATTTTGAGAAATTGAACCAAACCACATTAAAATCCTGTATTTGTAAATGTATATGTACTTATAATTGCTTTATGATGCATGCCTTTGTCAGTGATTGGCAGGACTGGGAAGAGGACACACCTGGAGCCAGTGCAGTGTGCTTATTTTGTACCATGTCATCTCCAACAGTGAATAGACTCAATGCTCACATGCAAAAACTGCACAGATTTGATTTCGATCAGATGAAGGAAGGTAGGCAATGGCTTGGTTAGTAAATATTTAAAAGTAATGTAGAAATAATGGCTGGTATTCTCAAACCAAGGTTAGTCCTACATGAGTGGACCTTTTTCCTTTCAACATACTCTGAAGGTGTGCCGTACCGGGTGAGAAAATCTCTCATGGATGGGCCGGAATGGCCCATCCATGAGGAATTTTCTCACCAGTTATTTTAAACTTCCTTATTATGTTAAAAGGAAAAAGGTCCATTCCTGACGGACTAACTCTGGTTTAAACCTGGGTTTAGTTAGACTCCCTTTGAGAATACTAGCCAATGTGTCTAATTCTTTTGAATATATACTCTGTTCAGCCTGAAGTACGAAGTAACAACGCGGGCGTATACATTGTACCGACTTTCAGCGCGCGCGTAGTCAAAGAACAAGCGCACTGCAACTTAAAGGCTGTCCATACCTCAGGCTGGACAAAGTATAGGAATAATGTGCAAGGTGCTACAGACGTTTGAAAGGTGTTACTACTTGGAATACATTATTCAAGCATAATAAGGATTAGATAACCATTGCCAATTCTGCTTCCTGAAAAGGATAAAGACATGGAAATTACAAATGGTTGCCATTTCTTTGAACAAAAAAGATTGTGACTTGTTTATTATATAAGCAGCAAATTTTCTGTGCATCAGCTATGCAAATTTCTGCATATAACATGTGCAGTGCTTATTTTATTGCAATATTAGAAGATCACAACCAAGAGAAGATTTCAGTAGCTTCCCACAATGCATTTCTTCCAATGGAGGTTTTGTACAGGTACTGGTGTGAATCGTTAGTGATGAAACATAGCTAAATTGACTTTACTGATCTCAAACTTGCATTTTAAGAGTGTTTCATCTCTAACGATTCACATGACAACTTGTACAAAAACTGCCAATGGAAGCAATGCATTGTGGGAAGCTATACTGGTATCTTCTCTTATCACAACCTGCAATTAATGCAGTATTTTTTAAAATGAGAATGGTAGAGGGCACATGTGGTCCAGTGGATATGACGGCCGACTCATGATCTGAAGGTTGCGGGTTCGAGCCCCGCTGTGCCCAATGTGTTGTGCACTTGGGCAAGGCACTTTACCTCAATTGCCAGCTCGTCTACCCAAAACCCAAGCAATTCTGGTAGTTGTTAGGGGGAATATTACAATCTAAGTGCTGATAGGATTTGTGCACTTGGCCGGCTGCCGACCTAGGTGAAGCGAAATGATTGTGACGATAATATTAATAATAATAGGCAATAGCGCTGTGATCTTGATGAAATGGCGCTTTATAAAAGCCTGTGTATTATTATTAAATAAAATAAGCAAGTAATGAAAAATGTTTCTCCCTATATTCTTACAACTTAAAGATTACAAATTGGTGTTCAAAAGAAGTCTGAACTCAAAAAGAAAGGTTTGTGTGATGAGTGAGAGGGCAGAATGGATGGGTCCGGGTATTGGATGAGTATAGTTGGACTTGATCAACAATCAGCAATCATTGTCCATGCCATCAGTGGCATACCCATGCAGAAAGGAAAGGGGGAGGGGGGAAGGGCAATTCCTCCTGGCTCCGACTCTCTCTCGGCACATCACAGTCTGTTAACACAGTGTAGTATGCCAGCCAAAAATATGTACGGCAAGGATATTGCCAATACCATGGAGCAGACTGAGTTGAAATGTAGCCTGGGCCCTTATAAGTAATGCAGCATTTGCAAAGTACACAATGGCATCTGCAGTAAATTCATAGTTATTTCCTTACACTTTTGCCAACCGCCTTGTCACCTCTCCCTCCCCAATAACCCCTGCTCTTCAGATTCTTGAAGCATTGTTGAAAAAAATTGTGTACCAGTGAGTGAAGTGAACCAAAGAAATGCCAAAAAATGTCAGCCATCAACTTCAAAATCCTAGATACACCACTGCATGCTATACTCATTGACAAAACTGAGTTTGCACAATTCATTGCCTAATTTTGTCCCTTAATTTAGTGCAAGTCTGTGAACTTGACATTTATTATACAAATATTTACTGCTCATGAGGGCAATGGTACAAAATATTTGCCCGAGGTGACTGCTTCGGTCTCGGGCAATAGTAGGCCCACGGTCTGCAGTCACCGAGGGCAAATATTTTTACCACTGCCCGAATAAAGAGCAGTAAATATTTGTTTTATATAACGCATGAAAATATTGTTGTCATTTTATTGGTGGAAACTGCATCAAGTTACATAAAAATATTAAAAATAAATAGTGTTATAGGACTACTCACCTAATTCACATCATGGATTTAGCAGAAGTTGAGCTCCCCAGTCCAAATCACAATGCGTGCATAAGGCCTATGCAAC
Source organism: Ophioderma brevispina (assembly GCA_023653785.1). Taxonomy (NCBI): domain Eukaryota; kingdom Metazoa; phylum Echinodermata; class Ophiuroidea; order Amphilepidida; family Ophiodermatidae; genus Ophioderma; species Ophioderma brevispina. The sequence goes on from JAMKCH010001990.1 coordinate 28,320, forward strand.
CGCAGCCCCAACCGCAGCAGACGACTCGACCAAAGATCCTAGCGACTGCGTACAGGAAATGAATGAATTAGGGACGGGCGATGTTAAATACTGCCGGTCCAAAAGTTTGGTGATACAGTTTCCACCAATAAAATGTCAGGAATATTTTCATGCGTTATATAAACAAATATAGACTGCAGATGAGGGAGATGGTGAGAAATATTGCCCCAAGATGATCTTGAGACCAAGGGCCTACTATTTTCCCAAGACCGAAGATCGAAGGAAAATAGTAGGCCCGCGGTCTCAAGATCATCAAGGGGCAATATTTCTCACCACACCCCGAATAAAGAGCAGCCTTGTTTTATACACCTCATGCATATATTTCTGCCATCCTTTTTTGTTAAAAGTAGTGTTTTAGAAGTTTAGGCCTAGTGTAAAACCTAGGCCAACTGTATATTATAATAAACTGCATTACAGTTTTCTTACTGTAGTAGTATTCATCTCGCAAACGTGTGCAGAGCCGGAGACGTTGAATTACAAAAGCAGACACTCGAGCTCCAAGCCTCCGAATTCTACAACTTTTCCACATCCGCTAGTTGATCTATGAGACCTGGTTGTTGCTTTCAAATACTGTTCAAATACTGTAATTGCAAAGTTTACTTGCTTCCTTGTATTAGCACTGTCACCCTGTTCTAGAATTGCGAATAGATCGTCATCAGTTACAATTAAGTAATTAGAATCAGGGCTTGCAGCTCGATTCGTCAGTCTGAGCAGACGATTCCGACGGCTCCAATAGTTCATTTTTGTTTATTTCTTCAACCAAAACAGGAAATGGTAGGAATAACCCATATCATGTGACCCCATTTTAACCAATCAGATGACAATATATATGCAAGAGGTGTATAATAGAAAATAAAATAGCGCACAGCATTGAGAATTAGTTGCCTATTTCTGGGACTGTAGTGAAAGTGTACACTATTGAAAAGTGACAGTCATCAGAGAATAGTTTGCACCTCATTTTATGTAGTTAATTATGCATTTATTCACCCCCATGTAGGTCTAAATTTCTACCATCAAGTCAAATTAGTTAACTACATCCGCCGGAGGGTTCACCACAAGACCTGCATCAGTTGTGATCTACATTTTGACGACACCCCAGCTCTGCTAGATCACATGACAACAGACGGCCATATTTGTCAGCTGCCAAACAAAGTAGAATGGGACCAGCCTCAGTAAGTACCTGGCCTGCTGCATTATAGATCTATCTAATTTAATGAACGGTAGTTGGAGGTATGTCTTCTATATTCGTACCCAATGTTGACATTGAAAATGCCATCCTTAAAGCAAAAGTACTGTAGAAATTTTTAGCACATTACTTTGAAGCTGAGATGTGGCTAGGCTTATTTTCCAAGAACACAAGTGTGGACACATTTGTTGGTTGAATGTCCAAAGTGGTCACTGGATGTTTGGTATTCTTTTTTTTTTTTTTTTTTTTTTAAAAAGAATAGTATTCAAGGGGATTTAAGCAAAAACCTCCCAATTTGTATATGAGAAATACAGGTTGAACATATAATTGCCTCTCATGTTGTCTATTGACCATGAGTAAATATTTGACTAGATACCAAGGCATTGTATATTCCTAAATGTTGGAAGGAACTGCTTGACCCACTTTAGTTCTGAATTCTTAAAAGAATTTGAGTATGATGGAAGATTAACAGGGGATGACTCGATTTAGGTTTTTATAAATTTTCATCTACCTAAGAAGTGGACTTCCCCCAAAAAAACCCCATCTGAACAGTTTTGCGCTGATATTTCCAAATCCGTTTTGAAGTGAGAGCTAAAACTGTGATTTTTTGTAATCGGTAGAGTACTCAGTAAAATTGATATGTCGATAAATTGGGCTTATATTTTTTCTCATAACTCCCCAACCAAACATCATTAGCGCGAAAATAAAAAAAAACCCTGTTTTACGGGCACCGACCCGACCCTGATTTTTTCAGTTTTTGCAAGATTTTTTTTTTTAGTTTTCAAAAATCATGTAAAATCAGCCCTGTTTTAGCCCAAATTTATCAATTCTGGCCAATTTTTTTTAGAAAATTTTGTTTGTAATTAATTTTTTATTATTTTGGATGGTTTCTTGATGTTTTTCAGATTTCAGATTTCTTTCGGGGGCTATTTTAGGTCAATTTTCGAGAGCTCCAGAAAAGAAAAAAAAAAAATTTTAAAAAAATTCGCCCGACCGACCGACCCTACTCGAAAAGTCTGCTCGCCCGTTAAAACAGGGTTTTCTTTTTCGTCTGCCTTTAGCCCTAAGATTTCACAGAGTTAAATGAGGGGAAAAAATAGTAGCTTTGCTTCTGATACCAAAAGTTGACCATTTCCGGTAAAATTGGGGGTCCCTGGGGATGAGGCTATTAGAATCGGACCATGGGCCCATTATAAGATGGTTTTGCTTGCATCTTGCTTTCAAATTTAAGAAAGAAGAAAAAAGAGTATTAAAGCATTGTTTTAAAAACACATCTGATTTTGGAAAATGTCTTCAGTTGCTCGTTAGCTCCTAAGTACACATTTTTTGAGGGCGGGGGGGGGGGGGGGGGTGGGGCAGGGGGTGGACTTCGATTGATAACATTCATTTTGAAAGTCTTTAGTTGTTTTGAAAATATTTCTGGGAGAATGAGGTTGAAAAATTTAACTTGTCATCTAGAATTACACTTTATTGCTACTCTAATCAAGAATGACTCAAGTTAATAATCATATAGTAACTTACCGTTGATTGTGTGAAAGCATTGATGTTTTGAATTTCTCATTCTTAAACTAGATTAATTAAAAAAAAAATATAAGCAAGTTTTTTTTATTTTAGAGCTTTCAAAATTCATAATTTCATGAGACGATTCAAACACAGAAACATGTAATTAGCAGTATTGAAGTCCTGCCTTAATGTAGCAATGTGTTTTTTTATATGAGTGTTACTCTTAGGTTTCTTAAAATTAGTGATCAAGGCTGCACATGAAACCAATTTTATAGAGTATTCCATTTTAATTGAATAACAAAAAAAGTTGTTTGCATTTGAAAATAACATTGCCCCGGATATTGGGCTGCATTATTGACTTTATTAGTTGATTGATCCGGTAAGAAATCCATTGAACGGCAAAGCGTTTTTTGCATTGTAAAATTGCATCACACTGTGAAACATGGTGTAAATTATAGTTGGTATCATATAGGGCATCATCAGAGGGCATATTGAGTCCATCTCACAATGCAACAGTTTGAGAAATGTCACTTCAATAAGGTCATGTGATTTCCACAATAATCCTATTCTTAACACATAAAAGCCTTTTAAACTCAAAGCGCTGGTACTTAAAGGCCGACTCAGACGTTTCCTGAGGAGGGCGCCCTCAATTTCCAAAAAAAATCGTGTTTTTTGCTTGTACATAATGCTTGTCCATATACTAATCACTGTGAAATTGCTAGCTTAAATCGAATTCCTTCGTATAGAAAATCACAACTTCCGGAATTTTTGTTATCACATCCTATGGGACGTAATATTACACATAAATGTTTACTGCATCAAAACGAAAAATCCAATTCTCTCAAATTTATTTCGGAATTGGTTGCATTTTGGGTTACTATCTTTAGTTCTAGTTGAAAATTTTCATTATACCAAAAAAATAATATTTCAAATCTCTGAGTCAGACTTTAAGGGAATTTTTATCCTGATCGTGAAATGTCTTGTGGTCCTTAAACTTTTTGAATTCTTTTATCACTAAATACTGACATGAGTTTAGTACACAACAGTATAGGCCCATTGCAATGCATTATGGGATTGGCTTCAAAACACCCTCTGGGGCATCATCGAGTACTGCATCTTAAGATATGTTACTAGTTGTATCATTGGTTTTCAGTACATCTTGGATTGCCTATTTTAAGAAAACTAAGGGTAGCACTGGTATATCAACACATTCTTAAACACCTGGGAATTGATGCAAATTTCATTAGTTCCTGCCCGATTTCACTTAGCAATTTAGCCCAGGTATTACACGCTCCGTATTGACGTTATTTTGAGGTCGATGTGCTGGCATCGTGCCATGTTTTTGCTTGTTAATGTTGCGTATGGTTCTTTTGTGTTCAACGGGTTGTTTGATTTTTCTCACTGGATGGTGATAGTCCTTTCTTGTTGTGATTTAAGCCATAGGATCAGTAAATATATTATAAAAGATTACTTGAATTATAATCTGTTTAAGAATTATGAGAGTAAAGGTATGATTTGGGGAACCAGTACTTTCTTTAGGACAAATTGAAACCAGCGAAAACCATTATTTTTGCTATTTTACATTTGGCTATTTAATTATAAAACTATTATCAATTTTGGTACCACCACAAATCAGATGTATTGATTTAAATCTAATAACTTAAGAATGCCATTTAATGTAACTAATTATTCATTGGTTTTATGCACAATAACGTATACCTCGTGTTTACAAGAATTGTTTGCCTTTCGTCTCAATTTCCCTTTCAGGTATTTCTTCCCCACCTATGAGAATGATAACCTTCTATGTGCATTGGATGAGGATGATAGTGATAGCGAAGGCAGCCTCCACAGCTCTACACCAATCATTGTTGCAGAAGATACACCTGTTAGTAGTGATTGTATATTACTGACTGACAAAAAGGTGCTGCAGGATTTAAAAGAAACTTGAAATTCTGTACATAGATCATCCCCTCAGTAGTAGAGTGACATCATTGCTTTTGCCCAGTACTTAAAAAATGTGACAAGCATCTGGCTGTTTGCAGGTGTAAACACAAGCACATCTCGTCATGTGAGTAAGGTTTAAGTGTAATAGCTGCCAATGTGATACGTTTGGTGCTGCCATATATTAGGCTGACTTGATTTAACTTTCATGGAGTCAGTGGCTCTTGAAATGGTTCTTCAGCGGCACAGTCACCCGAAGACCCATTTCAAGAGTCAAAGACTTGACATAATAGTATTTTTTGATGGGAATTTCTGACAAATGGCCGCTATTGCACTTGCAAACTTCTGCAGTCACATGACCATATATCCTTTTGCATGAATTGCTGGAAAGTAGGCTGCATAAAAAGAATAAAAACTGAGATCACATCTACTTCTGATACTGGTTAGAGTATGATCTAGTTGTCAGAAAATTTTTGTGTGTGACAAATCCACTTTTACTCACAATTCAGACTTTCACCATCTTGGCTGATGGCTTCTTCAGAATTACTTTTGGTCCACTGTTTTTCACGCAGAATTTCCTGGAAGTTCAGACGAATTTGTCATCCACAAGTATGCTTGAGATGTGAGAATGATAGTATTCACAGTGCAAATTATGGTGTAACACGGGTTTGGTGGCCCAGGGGAAGGGACACAGAATGGCAACCCCATCCCCAGTTCTTCTATTGCACACAAAGCATGTGCCCACTCAATTTAACAAAACCACTAATTTGGTTATAATGAACTTGAATTTCAGTCGATCAAATGACTACTTATGTTGAAATACTGTGAAGCATCAAAATGTGATTTCCTACCACTTAGAAGAAGGGGCAGAATTGATAGGGCCCTGAGCGGTTGATTTGGCCCCGATGGGTATGTAACCCCATTTCCCCTAGCTACGGCCACTGTATAATATAAAATTTCAAGTGACATTTAATACGCTTGACCTTGATACACCAAGTGTAAAAGTTGAGACATATTACCTTTCAGAAAGCCATGTGCAGAATAAGTCATGGTCTGTAGTGTTGAGACAAGATCCCTACGTGATGGCCAAAAGGATGAATGAGACTGAGCAGGAAACTGCAAAACATGCCAAAGCAAAGAACATTGGAAAGAAAAAAGGGCAAAATACAAGTGGCAAATATTCTAATATACTTAATTTGGAGTTAAGTCCAGAGGTTGACATTCCTCATTCTGAAGATGACTAATGTGTTCGACAGTAATTCTGTCTTGTGAGGTTCCATGAGCAGTAAGGAATCAGATAACAATTTTGTAATTCAAGACTTTTTAATTAAGATCATCAGACCTTTACTATTATTTGTACTCTGGTGAAACATATTACACAACCATTGCTTCTCCATCTTCACAATCAAGACTTATGCAATAAGCTTCCTTAATTAAAACATATCACTTTTTGGTCTTTTTGAAAAAAAGGACAAGCGCTAAGCGTTTAATTTTTATTTCTTAAACACGAACATTAGCAGTTAAAAGTTTTTATTGACTTCAATGAGAGAAGAATGGATGACTGGCAAAAGCAAATGGGTTCAATGCCAGTTTATCGTCATATGAAGGGGAAACGTCTACCCCTCCTATCTGGTTTAACACAGCCGTTAGTAATCCTTTTTGTGGTGAAATTTTCTTTTAATTGTCATTTGATTGGACATCTTGAAATATTTCCTTAATGGTTCGATTACATCGCGTTTTGTTTGATGATGGTTGTAATTTTTGCTTCTGAGTCTTACTTTGCATTCAATTCATTTGAAGCGTAAGAAGTTTAGAATTTAGTTGATTGTTGCTTTGAAACTGTGTAAGGCAGTGAGTGTTTGAGTTGGATCTGACATAACAGTAGATCCAGCGTATCTAACAGCATTGTCATTGCTACTAGTATCAGCCAAATCTTTGCGTGTTTCTACAATTGAAGATGCTGAAGAGGATTTGGCAGCCAAAAGCTTCCACACAATATGTTCCCTACTTTTTTTTTGCAAGTTCTGGTGACGAAGGACCCTGTTGATGGATTCAAGGAATGATCAAGAAGTTCATGAATAAGTTTTAAGCGATGCTGGAGATTTGGCGTTGCATTAGATCGTGATGGAGACTGATTCGCTTGATTAACAATTACCAACAAAAAACAGAATCTGAAGTGCTTCCGGGAAGTGCTTGAGAATGACAGTGGTTTAGCAATGTGGCCAAAGTCATTACAACGAAAGCATCTGGGCGCGGTTACCTTTGGGGCCCCCCATATTTAAGTTGATCTAAAATGACCTTCCTCATCTCCCAGTCTGAAGATGACTAATGTGTTCGACAGTAATCTGTCTTTTGGTAGGTCCATGACAGTAAGGAATATCAGATACACTGATTTTCGAGTGGTCCAGAGAGATGGATTGTTGAAATGGTGGGCTACTGCAAATCCCTCAAAATTAATTCTTATAGATTGGAATGTTCTGTAAATTTTGTGTACAGGATAAGTTTCACAAACTTAGTAGGTGCCTCTGGTACAAAGACTTGACATGTACTTCAGTTGGAAGAGGTGACATCAAAGTTGCATTTCGGGGCCCTTGAAATGGTTATGGTTAGAAAGGGAACAAGCCACATGGTTATCAATGTTTCTGTGGTAAATGTTACAACCTGGTTATCGGTTATAATGTCCGTGATTGAGTGAAGGTGTGAAGCACTTATCAGGTGATCAGAAATAATTGCGGTCTCCTCTATAGGATGGTAATTGGTGTTCGTTCTTGAATACATTTTTGTGTGCTTGCCTGGAGTTCTTCAAGTTCTTGAGGCTAAGTTTCTGAGGGTAAGATTTAGGATGGTATTCTAATTCTATCACCAAGGGGACATGATTGGTTGGCTGTTTTTGTGGGCTCACCAAGTGCAGATTCCCTCTAAAGGTTTTTAGTGTGTCAATGATTAATGGCAGATTTAGCAGAGTTTGTGATGATTTCCAGGTACCCTTTGCTGGTGAAAGAATCCCGTCCTTTTTGTACGTTGATGTTCATGTTGATTGGCATATTTGCATCTATATTTTTTGTATTTTCTAACATTGGCTTGATTGATCGAGCCAGCCATATATCTCTATAAAAAGCATACAAGTAATTTGAATATATGTTGTCAATATATTGAAAAATAAATGATTAAACTGAAAAGAGATATATTTTGTCGTCGTTTTACTTGATGTGTGAACTAAGGAAATGAGCCAAACTGTTGGTGTCAAGTTCAATGAACAAGAGTTTGTTTGAACGAATGTTGACCTCTACTATTCTCACCTCCCTGGATCAGAAGACCTAAAGCTGTATGTTCTTGTTGTGGTGGTAGTGTTGGTGTTTAAAAATGTAACACTTTAATTTTAGATATTATAAAGACTCAGAGCAAGTTTTTTTTGTTTTTTTCTGGCCACATCGAATTCAAGACAACAAATACAGGGTCTCGAAACCGGTCACTCTTGCTCTCTAGGCCTGTATGCATGATTTCTAGCAGAACCTATGATAAGCGAAATTCAGTCCATGCAGATTGAGATCAAGTAAACTTGATGCAACCCGAGAGAAACATGGGGTACGGGGGGGTGTGTCGAACCCGGCCACTCTTGCTATCTAGCATGATGAAATACCACTTAACCACAGGGATTGTATACAGGATACCAGATATATTTCATCTTATTAATTCGATGCTCACCAGTTTCTCCGAATCTTTATCCTCAGTGCTAAATTGGTTTTGACATTGGGTGTTGGGTGATTAAAATTTATGAATGGAACTAGTGTTGCTGATAGTTCCATGACCTATTACAGATTTTGAAAAGTGCAACAAAAATTTCCATTAAGAACCTAAAATCGTTAAATTGAATTCTAATACGAACAAAATGCGGAAATTTATTTAACATTTTTTAAACTAATATGGTAAAAATTGATGGTTTTGAATCAAAACACATTTATGGGCGTCAACATTGTGGGATGATCGTATTTTCCATCCCCTCATCAAAATATTTGAGGTTTATAATAATACACCCCATCCCCCAGGATTTACGCCTATGTGATACATATGTATTCTTCATTCTTGTGTTTGCATCAAGTGTCCTTGATCTCGCATGCAGGCGATTTGAGTTTTGCTTCATCATAGGTTCTGCTAGAATCATACAGGCCCACCCCGTGCTTCAAAAATTACTTTTAGTTGACATTTGTATTTCATGTTCGTCATTTAATTTACATCTAACCTTCTTATTAAGTGTAAAAAATGGAATCAGTTCATACTTGGTATAAATTCAGTATGCTTAGTGTTAGGGTTTTTGTAGGTTGAGGAACTGTACCTGTGTTGGATAACCATCATCATTACAGGGTGGTGAAAAGTTGATCCTCTCTTAGATATTCCACACACCTTATACAAGCTCTACAGAGTAGTAGTTAATTTAGTAAACCAAAGTTTAAAATCCGGTTTTGTCCGTAAACGGGGGTGGCCGGATTCCACCTCACTCAAAGCAACTGCCCTTACTATCCTCTTTCCTCCTATCCACTTCACCAATTCAATCATCCTCAACCCCCCAACCCCCCCTCCTCTCCTCCACTTGCTGCTTCCATGTCGTCTTTGGACTCCCCCTTCTTCAAAACCTCCCGCACTCGAACACAAAAGCCCTTCGTAGGCATGCGTCGTCATCCGTCCTCACCATAGACGCCCATACCAACGTACACTATTCGCCTTCGCAACCGGTCCATCATCGCCTCGTTCCAAAACCCAACATCGTGCATCAAGTCTCAGTCTTCATCCTCCTCTATCACTTAATCAACTCGTTCACCCCACACATCGCTCTTATCATTAATCTCTCTCTGTCCTCCTCGGAATCCCCCATCTCATTTCGCTCAGACATCACTCTCACTCCCATACATCACACTCTGTCTCACACAACTCTTATACAACCCTTCCTTTCAAATTCATCTTCCAAGGATATCTTTCCCTTGCAACCACTCCCCACATTCCCTAAACTTCACCCACCCATATTTCACTCGAGCTGTCACAGCCACCTCACATCACCCACCCCCACTAACCTTGTCCCCAAGGTATGTGCAAGTCCTTTTCACAGACTCTTTATCAATTATCCTCAAATTTTGTGATTACAATATTATTTTCCTCAATTTTAGTTTTAGAAAGGGGGGGGGTGGGGGAGTTTTTTTTTTTTAAAAAAAGGAAAAGTACTTTGTTTTAATATAAAAAAAGAGAAAGGGAATTCCCCTAGTGTTTGTGCAAACTGCCCTGTTTATTTTACAATCAGCCTAGATGAAGTGGGATTCTCCATCCCCGGAATTCTACACTGAGTCAACTTGTTTATGCCACAATTATATACAAACAGATTTGGCCGAATTTGGGATTCCCCCATATATTATTTTAGGAAGATGGTGCAATGCAATGATGTCATTTATGTGAATCTATTTTGACAGTGCAATGTTATGTTTATGCATATGCTGTGGTAATATTTATTTAAACTTGGGAACTTTGTGAGAAACACTATATACTGGAGAGTTTCGGAGAGGTTTAGAATTTTGCCATAGCCCCCAGTAACAAGTAGCTAAAGTTCTAGCTAGTTTTAACCTGCAATGATGCAGAACCTACAGTACCTATGCCGGATCTTAAAGTAGTCCATGTGAGCGAAGTCGCTGTCATTAGATTCTACTGTCTGATTTGAAGCCAAAATGGCTGGGATCAAATAGTATGCCAAATTGTGGACAATGAAATCGTGCTGATTATCTTGGACTGAGTTACTGTGGATATTAGTGTGTCAAGGTGAACTTATTCAACCTGTCGTCTTGAACTGCTGGACTAATTGCGCTTCAAGACTAAGAAGATTCCTTTGGAATTTGATATACCCTGAATATTATTGTCAGCTGTCCATTTTAGATTCTTCGCTGTGAGGAGATATATTCGTTGAACTGCAACGCTACTGTTGGGACATTATGGACTCTAACTAAGTAGTCTTTAATTAGTTGTGTGTATTTTATTTTATGTATATTTGTTTGGACATCAATCTTTGAACCAACTTGATTTAACACAACTAAACTGTGTCATATAAACTTCAGATCACTTTTGGCAAAGGTGCTAGCATTTTGTCTGTGTTAAAAGGTATTTCTGGCCTTGACATCTACGAGACGTCATAACAATACCCTATATTGGAATTCCCAGGACCATGACATCTCTTCCCAGGAGCTGCAGAGCAACAATATATCCCTGGAAGTACCTTGGAATGCCTGCCAGGTAGCCATCATAGGAACAAAAAGATGCAACAGGGCCTGCAGAGCAGGGGTAAACTGTGTAAACATTTCATACAGTATTTATATAAAAAGTAACGACATGTTCACTTGGTTCTGAAGATTTAAAAAGGTATAGTTTGCTATATCTAGGACAATTACTTTTAACACAGTAGGCTTAAAATGGTTCAATGTCGCACAGGATAAAAAATTTCTAATTCACAGATTTCTCTCAAAATAGGCTTAAATTCTTCATGCTGTTAGATAGTCATGAAAAATCATGTTATGTAATTTGTTTGACATTAGGGATATAATTAAGGAGGGGGAATATTGTTAAGGCCTACAGGGTCGATGGGGGATCAGCACTCTGGCCTCTGTTAGATACCTTTGATCTGATTACCATAAAGTAAATGTATATTTCCTGTTGTAACATTCCCATACAAGCAATTTGAAACCGGTTTGAAACCAATCGGATCATAAAAGATTTTGGTCTGTCGTGCAAACAAATACCAGATGAATATGTCTATACACCTTTTAACCCATGTGAAATTTTCCCCTGTTAATTTAACTCTCCCTTCCCTATATTAAAATGCTCAAAGATGCAAAAGTTGCATCATTAAGATTTGGAATCAGCAGGTCAATGTTACCCCAAATCAAAACATTTGTGCAAGGTCATATGGGCCTACCATAGGGCTAACAAATTTTAAACATTATACTATCCGAATGGCTAGATCGATGTAACTCCAAATTTGTAATCAAATGTTTTTTATGGTATGCTTTCATGTGAGGGAGAAAACAGTATATGAGAAATCGGACCATGATCAGGTCAACCAACTTTAAGTGTTTGCATGTAACTATAAGACTTAATCTGTGTTTTGTCACGAGATTCTCTTCATATTCTCGAATGTCGTCTTGTCATGAAACGTAAACAAGAAAGTTCTAAATGAGTTGTGTGCGTAAACCATCCGATCTACCTTAAAAAGAGTCGCTAAATAATGTGGACTTTCAGGAGTTCTTGAATGTCGTCTTGTCATGTCATGAAACGTAAACGTAAACAAAAAAGTTCTAAATGAGGTATGTGCGTAAACCACCCAATCTGTCTTACAAAGAGAGTCACTAAAGTAGGTTTTCAGGAGTTCTGCAATATCTATTTCAAAATTTGTAAATGCTTCTCATGTCTTTGATGATAAACTTGGTGGGGCTGAGCAGTGGGTGAGGTACACAGAAGAGTTCAGGAATTTGGGTCAAATGTCATTAAGAGGTAATTTCAAGTCATTTTGTAAAACTGTTTCTTCTGCAGAAAAGGCTAGGATTCATCAAAGTTGCTCATAATGATCCTTAAGGATTGAGTCATGTTCAGGAATAGATGACAAAGGGGGACAAATACTTGAAAAGCTCCATCATAAATTGATGGGTACCCATATGTTGGTCAAATTGATCCTTGAGTGATACATATGGGGAGTGCAAAGGTCACCCACCTTGTGCTCATTTGAGGGCACTCTGTGAACAGCTGGTGAATGGTTAGAACAATGATTTTTGCACAGAAATGGCTAGCGAGTTATATGGATGGAATGTTCATGAATAAGCAATCAACAGTTATTTAGGGGTCAAAGGTCATTCAGCTTGCAATGCTGCTGATTGATGACTGGATATTCACTTGCAATGCTCAGAATTATCCTTCAAGAGTGGGGTATATCTTATATTGAAAGATATCCAAGCTGCCACAGGAATTGTGCTTGAAGAGACAAGCTTGAGGGAAAATTGGGTAGGAAAAGAAGATGCATATTCATGCTAAATCAGCTTTGTTTACCCTTTTGCATTTCACGGACTGTGAACTTTCCCTGCAGATCGACTGGGTAGCTACATACACAGTGCTTAAGCCGACATTTTTATTATTCGGGTTTATTCCCACAACATACAAAGCAGCGAAAAACGCTGAAAAAAGTTATGATTGACATTAAAATAACATATATATATTAAAAGATTTATAAACTAAACTATTATTAAAATTTGAAAAATTAATACAGACTGATCCTAAACTAATTAGATATCGTATTCACTCACACACGCACCCACACTGCACCCCAAATGCAACTACACATCCACAAAACACAACACATCCCTGCCACAAACATCAAACACTCCATGTACCGACACTACACACTCGCTCCACAACACAAACACAGCACAACACAATTACGCACACACACACACACAAACACACCAACACAAACAAACACACAACACCAAATTTAAATACAAACATTTAACGGTAAACAACTGCTGGGATGGTTGATTTCCTATACCGTGTTTCCCTGCATTTAGGCAGATCCAACTGTTGCGAACCTCTGAGGTGTCTGCCATGTCTTCCAGCCCTTGTAGCAGGAAGGCAGTGACCTATGCTATAAGACTTAATAAATGTTTCTTCCAAAACCACGGAGGACTGTTCACGCCATCATTGAGGGAAATCAATTTAAAGTTTGCAAAGCCTCATCATATGAACCGTATCGGTCTCAAAATGATCCGACAAGCACGCTTTTGAATTATCTCGATCTGCTTGGTTGGTGATTAGTAAGATAGTGGCCATACAGGGCAAGCCATCTAATACTGGGCGACACATATATTGGAAGACCGAAGAACAGCCCCCCCCCCCCCCCACCCCCACACCCACCCCCCCCACCCCCCCCCTCCACCCCCCCCTCCCCCCCACCCCCCCTCCCCTGCCCCCCCCCCCCCCCCTTTCCCCCCTGTCCCCCCCCCGACACCCCGCCACCCCCCATATCTACCCCCTCTCCCCCCACACAAAAAAAATACCCCCCCCCCCCTCCCCCTGATCATATACAGAAGCCCCAAAACGCTGAGAACATTCAACATAATAAATTCGTTTTGAAGCCTTCTTAATCATCTCACTAACCTGAATATCCCAATTAGTTGTTTGAATGTCACACCCAAAAGCTTAATAGAATCGCTAGAGTAATTTCTTTTGCATTAATTATAAAATTGGAATAGTGGTTTATTTTTCAAAGGACATACATGATTATTAGGAATTTTACCGGCTTTGGATGCATGTCATTTTCTATTAAACCACGCCCCCAAACTGATCAAGGATCCTCTTGCATTGAGATCTATTGGCGTTTAAGTAATAACTTCTCCAAGGGTCAAGAGTCCACATACTTCCACCGCGTTGTGCATCAACTAGAGAATCGTTTGCCACAGCAGAAAAGATTATAGGCCCAAAATTGGTACATTGATGGACACCGACCCCTATCTGAAGGAGTGTGGACGGACTTGCCCTGGCTTTTTACAGCTTTGAGTGCGATCGTTAGGAAGCTGCAATACAAGGAATATGCGGTGACGTACACCCAAGTCAATTAATTTATTAATTGCAATATTATGGTTGATCTGTCACCCAAAGCTTAGTAAAATCGATGGAACATAAAGAGGCGTAATGACCGGGATTATCAATTCCCCTAAGGACTGTGCAACAAGATCAACCAAATAATGAGTTGTAGAACTGGCAGGTATATTACCAAATTGCTGCAGTCAATATGGCCAGAAATATCAGCTAACGTCCAATCAGCCAAAAACTTCTCAAAAACTGTCCCATAATAATTAGTAAGGTGGATTGGTCGTAATTGTCAAGTGTTTTGATTCTGGGACTTTGGGAATTGGTGTGATGACGAAGTCTTCCAAACATTTGGAAATACCCCTTCTTGTAAACAAACATTAAAAAATGAGTCAAAGCTAACTAAATACCAAACAAATTCTTTAGTTATCTTAGAAGGAATATCACTCGGATGGGTGTTTTTTTTACTTTTGTAGTATTTATTCCTATTCAAAACCATACGGACTTCCCTAGGAGTGATAACAGGTGGTGCAGCGGTGGGGCCTGTATGCTGGCAAATTAGCAAGAGCTAACGTGGCATTTCATACGAAAACGCTAGCGGAAATGGTTGTTTATAATTTCTGACAGTTGTATGGGGTCTTGGGAAAGGTGAGTCCATATTGAGACTAGATTTTGCCCTTGATCTGTAAGATTTTTTACATAACTATGCCATTTCTTAGGCGTTATTGGTTTCAAACCTCAATGTTATTTTCATAATATTGCACATTTGCTTTAACATATTCTCTTTGATTTCAGTTCGAAGTTTTTTATATCTTTGACGATCTCCCATTTTGTATGCTCTATCACGATCATTTAATTTAGTTTTAGTCTATCAGTTAAACCATGGCTATTCAGTTGTTTGTACTTCACTAGTTTACTGGGGAAAACATAAGTTATTATTTGCAAGAATGATCTTTTCAACACAATTCGGCTTTGTTATCAGCATATTCGCTGCGTATATCTCTCCCAGTTCTCATTATAATCCACGGACCAAAAGCACGTTGCCGAATCGGTCAAGATATAGTAAGATTTTGGAGCGGGAATATGATTCTTGGGAGAAGACATACGCAAGCAATGTTACTTTTCCCAAGAGGTGCTAAATTTAAATGGATCATTAAAATATGCAGATATATCGGTCACTATTTGTCAAGAAGTGAATCTCCTGGTCGGAAAGTGCAAACTGAATCATATCTCATAGTTGTTGATGGTCGTTGGTATCCAAATCAGTAAAGTCGCCCATGATTAAAAAGACACCTTTGGTAGACCGCAAAATGTCAATAGTCGTGAGCAAATGCCGTTGAAGAAGATCAGTCAAGCTTACACTTGGTGGGAAGAAACGCAACAACATAACAGCATTCTTAAAAGTTGGTAATGTTATTTTCACCCAAAACACATCCAGTTCAAGGAACCTGAAAGTCGACGGGGACATTCACTCGTCAAATGGTCACGCACAAAGATTGCCACACCTCCACCTTTTGATTTATCACCATTATTCTGCTTTACGGTGACAAAATAAATCAATGAGCAATGATAAGTCATCCGGCAAAATCCTTAAACCATGTTTCGGCTACACAGCACAAACATCTATATCATGTTTTCATCCAAGACACATTTAAATTCGTCAAAATTTATTTCTCAGCGAAAACGGGTTTGTAATAGAGGTGTGCCTGGTAGTCCTAAACCGTAATGCTGAACTTTGTTTCAAAGGATCAAATCATAACCGCTGTTTGCAGTAGCCATGCTTTTGG
The DNA here is from genome assembly GCA_023653785.1 of Ophioderma brevispina. Taxonomy (NCBI): domain Eukaryota; kingdom Metazoa; phylum Echinodermata; class Ophiuroidea; order Amphilepidida; family Ophiodermatidae; genus Ophioderma; species Ophioderma brevispina. The sequence goes on from JAMKCH010001990.1 coordinate 44,382, forward strand.
TATAACAACAAAAGATTATTCCCAATGTTGCACCGCAACATTTTAATTGAATGGATTACATTACGGTATAGGACACTTGTTCGATTCTTTTGTTCCTAGCCACAATCGATTAAAAACAGCACAACATCATAGAAAAAATCGGAAGCTTAGATTTCTTATCCATGAGGGACACATCAAACAAAAACTGGAGGCCGATACTCTATTGACCTAATCCAGTCTTTTCTTGTAGAAACCGTGTGATCGACGCACCTTTATTGCCCGTCTACGATATGAGATCACCTTGCGCCCCTTTGTCTTCAGAAATCCAAAGATTTAATCTTAGCATACAAGTTCGTCAGATACGTTTTTTTGCGGAACGACAGCAAATTCGCTCTAGTATACGTTATGTACTGAAGGGGAGTGAAAATTCCCGACATTCAAAAATTCCACGTCTCCTGCTGTTGTCGGCATAATCGTGGTATTGATAGAGTTTCGGCTTGAGAGACTATGATGACAATGGCCAGTGCTACTATGCACAACGTCGAAATCATTACACACAGTATTTCTGTATTAGTATTGTATGTACGCACGTTGCGAAATTCAAATTAAATTCCACCAAGAAACGAGTCGTATAGGTCCTAACATGCTGTTCCAGTTACTCCATTTCCCCACTTTCCTTCCCACCGGTTGGTGATACATTTAGCTAGTTGTTGACATAAAATACGTCACAATCACACATCTACCAGTCACCAAAACGAACAACAAAAAGGAGGGAACATTGCTGCCGTCCGATGCTTACTCAGCGACGGTTAGAGATATTCAAAAGAATATCACATAGGGAAACATGTCAAATCAGCAGCAATCGTTTAAATGGTGTTTAACAACCAGGGATACATGTTGGGATAGGCACGTTTTGCATCCCTTCACAATATATCACTTTAACAAATTACCTCTGATGGTTAATTATTTGGCTGATATTATGTTCTACATACAGCCATGAAAAACTTTTGAAATGTCAACAATCGACAGTCCATTGACAATTAGTGTAGTGCAATAATTTGTCTCCACTAAATTGTGGCATTTTGCTAAATAGAAGTGGTCCTTTCCGTCAAAAATGTCTTTTTTGAATTCAGTCTTACCATGTTATAGGTGATATTAACACAAAATGAAAATTAATCTTTCTTGAAGCACAACAACCTATGGCTTTAACCTCATAATAAAATGCTGTCCATCTCGCCCAGTCTCACATCATTAATGATAAGGGAAAGTCAAGCGCCACAAAACATATCCAAAAAAAGGAAGAGTAGCAGTTGACACCTCGAAGGGATAGAATGGATGATATGGCCTGATAAATCACAAAAAAAAAACAACTAATAAAGATTTTGTGGTATCAGTTTAAAAGGCTGACTCAGAATTCCCGATGAGAGCGCACTCAATTTTTCAAACAAATCCTGTTTTTTTGCAATACATATGTTGTGCCCATATACTAATCAGTGTGAAATAACTAAGCTTAAAGTCCGTATAGAAAAAAAACCAAAACTTTGTTATAAAAATTCCGGATTTGGAATTTTGTTATACACGATATCATATGACACTGTTTACTGTGCATAAAATTTATGTTTTCATGCATGTACATGTAATGTTTACTGCATGAAAACATCAATCCGATTCATCTCTAACTTTGGAAATTACGCATTTTGCCACAGCTGAAAAAGCTGATGGATTTATATACATGAAGGAGAACTTCAGATTCAAAGCTGTGTCAGAAGAGATTTCCGTAATTCCTTTACTTTTTGGCAAATGAAGCCAGTGAGCTACCAATTAAAGCTTGTAAAAATGAATAATAGGGATTTTTCCTTCTGATTGTGTCATTTTTAGGTATAGAAGTTTAAGATGTTCTGTTCTATTTTGAAAATTGACAAGCAGTTTTGATCCACCCCACCCCCACAATATTTAAATAGATATTTTTGATCAGTTGGAGTCCCGTGTCTTTAAATGGCACACTGAATAATCTGTTTTTATCAAACTACAACATGGAACACCAAGAAACAACAATTTCAAACATAATCATTCAAGAAAGTCAGCAAAATGGCAGCCCCCATTTGGACTTTATGCAAATAAGGCCTAGGCCACTCCATCATATTGCTATTAGTGTTCTAGTTGAGTTCGTAGACCCCCAAAAAAACCTGGGTAGAGACACCAACATTACATTTCTATCGACCCTCGGATTTGAGTTATGGGCCAGAAAGTCATTTGAAATGGCGGGCCATTTTGAAATTTATGCCCCAATTAGAAGTATTTCTGAACCGGATTTTCTGGATTTTCGTATGTCATTTGGGTAATTCAAAGAATGATTGTGAAGAAAAACCCTTTGATAGCAAATAGTTCCAGGTTACACCAAAAAGGTCATGTCTTTCCTGGCCTAAGGGGGATAACTAGTGGTCAGGATCCTGTGTGTGTACCTAGGGGGATGATTACCCCCACTTTTGCGGCCGGCGATGTGGTAACATGTGGGTGGGTACTCCGGGGCTACTTAACAGCTACTTCAGGTACTCATGAAGAAATTGGTTGTGTAGCAAGGGTAGTACCGAATTTACAAAAGGACAATACTGAGCTATATTTAATATCGACATATCAATTTGGCCTTCTTTTTCTACAAATTTTGAGCGTCTCATCTTTAATAGATGCTAAGCATTTATTGATAAATACAAAATTATTATTAATGACAATTTGGCGTTAGAACGAACATTACAAGATGGCAATTATAGGAACTTGATCGATAAATTTACATACTGTGAGAAAATGAAACGACAGTGGGTATTATTTAGCTCTATCTAAAGCATTGGACACCATCAACCAGGACTTTGTACTCTATAAACTAGAACATATGGGTTAGAGGCATCGCGTGTGAAATGGTTTAAACTTCCTCACTAAAGACACATATGTTACAATTCCATGTAAATCAAATTGCAAGAATTTAACATGCGGTTTCCACAGGGATCAATTCTCGGTCCTTTACTATTTTTATTAATACATCATCTATTCTAAATTTTGTCTTGTTTGCGGATGATACACGATTCTGTATCCCACAGACCTTGCCAAGAAAATCATTGGTACAAAGATTACGGAACAAAATTTTTACAATTGGTTTTAAAGTTAATACGCTATCAATAATGTGTTGAAAAACTAATTTTAGGATTATGGGAACACCTCAAAGGACATTTAGATTTAAGAGAATACAAATATTACCCTCAATGGCAGTAGTAATCTTACCCGAGTGAACAAGGACAAAATTTCTAGGTATCATAATCGACGAAAACCTTGTCATTTTAAATTCATTTGAAGCAGTGTCGAACAATATTTCAAGAATATTGGTATTCTAAGTAATTTGAAAAACTTTGTTCCAAAACATATTTTTAATGATTTATGTTAAATATATTGCTTATTTTCATATTGGATTCTTTGTATGGGGTAATACTCACAGGTAACCTGGAAAATTATTCAAATTACAAAAAAAAGGCCCAAGGAACAATCAATTTGCACACTTTTATAGCTCATTCTGGACCACTATTCAGAAATTAAAGACTTTAAATATTTATGATATGAATATATAATTGCTATTTTCATGTTAAGCATTTTACGGCATGATATTCCTGAAATTTTTGATGAATTTCAGGGGGTGCAATAAGTCATTTTTTCCTCAGGAGCAAAGATTTTGGCTATCAATTTCATCAATGATTCCAATCTCTCTTTTCCTCTTCCATCTCCCCTTCCTTATTCAAAATAACCAAAATTAGGATGATATTGTGTTTGTTTTCATTACATAACGTGCGAATTTTCTACGCCAAAAAACATTATAGCAGGGGGAGTGCAGGGGGGCCCATCCTAGGGCACGGGATTTGGGCACGAAGTAGATGCAGGGCAGACCCCCTGCAGGGTTCCAGGGGCGGAGCCCCCCGGAAGCTTTTGGATTTAAGCTATTCAGACCTTCAAGACGACCATTTTGGAAGATTAAAGGGCCATGGTACGATCGCAAATAGCCTCACCACTTACGAAGTGGTAAAAATGTTGTGTCTGAAGAAACTCTATTTTTCTCAATTACCCTGTGAAATCGTAGGGCTGAAGAATGTTGGATGGATGTTAATACTAGCGAAAATGTTGGACCATTTTGGTCGACCAATATTAACTTTTTCGGAGTGCTCTATGGGCTACAAAATCACGTTTCTAGCTAGCTCTCACATCAAAATACATGTTACATATGGCGGGGAAACGTTTACAATGGGGTTTCGGGTTTAAGACCATTTCCTATCAAAGCTGAAACCCTCAGTGGCATAGCCAGGGGGGGGCCAATAGGGGGGAAAAGTGCCCCCTCTTGAAAACATTTTGTGGGGAAAATAGCGGAAATGATGAAACACGGATTATTCATGTTTTTTAAATCAACCCTTTTCGGATTCTTTTGCCCTGCGACAGGGCAATTTTTTCTTTTGATCGGGATGTGTTGCATCTACCGGAAATGCCCCCTCGGGAACCACCGGGCCTGTGCCTACGCGCCTGTGTCATCATTCCCCTTTTAGTAGTAAACACTGTTTCTTGTCTGATTTGTCCACACCATTGACCCTTTTTGATTCCTCAAAATGATGGACCATCCACAGACGGGTTGACTAAAGCCTCACCCGCCCTGCGTTGTGAGGTTTTGAAGGCTCGATCACTGATGGTCAACTCAGTTTATAGCAAACCTACTTATATTTCCCCCAAACTAACATTATTGAGTATGAACAATTCCTGGTTCCTCAGCCATCAGCACTATTTTCCTCTGCCTGGACTAAACTTATGTCTGAACAGTTATAATCCTTCAAGTTTTGCACCCATATCATGCTCTAATTTGCCTCTGATAGCCACAATCCCCATTTTACAGCCATCTCACTTTTTGTCCTCATATTTTTAGGTTTCCTTTTTATTCACATTTTCTCAGTTTCTATTCCGTCAATTTTCTCCTAGGTTTCTTTTTCCTCCTGTTTCTTTTTCCACTTTCTTTTCCACACATTACCTCCCGATTCTCTTTTGTAACATTTCCCCTGGGTTTCTTTTCCGGCACATTTCTCCTAGTTACGTTCCTCCATTCACCCAGGTTATCATTTGCTCATACTTCTTCCTGATTTTGTTCCCACTTTTCTCCCAGATTTTTTCCCACCTTCCTCTCTGCTCTTTTTCCTCCCGTTTCTCCTACATTCCTATTTCCTCACATTTTCCAAGGATTCTTTTTGGCCTACTTTTTCCTCAGTTTCTTTTGCTCATATTCTCCTAGGTTTCTTTCACTCACATTTCCCCTTGTTCTATTCCTCATGGTTTCCCCTAGGTTTCCTTACCTGATTCCGCTCATCTGCCGAAATGGCTATTAAGAGGAACTCTTCTTTCTCCGTCTTTTCAATTTTCCCGTCTTTTCTATTTTCCCCTTCCCTTATTTTCCTCTTTGTCCCTTTTCTCCAGTTTCCTCTTTTCCTCTTTTTTCCCCTCAAGATTTTTTCCGCTTTATTTTTGACCCTTTTGTCTTGATTTCCTCAATTTGAGCTCTCATTTCCTTTGAGCGGCGCTCCCAGCTCCCGCACTTTTTGCCCCCCTGGATTATTTCACTAAAAATCGTAAATTCAATTCTTACGAGGAAAACTCCACGACTATCAGTTAGTAAAGAATAAAAACAGACACATGACATCTAAAAGCTTAGGTCAAATGGGACCACCACCCACAAGTTTGGAATCGCTATCAGAGATCTGAAAAAAATCTCGACATGTTCCTAAGTCATTTTAAAACAATTTTTAAAACAATTTGTGTATGTAGATGCGTAATGAATCTTTATAGATGTGATTTTCATCAATAGTTAAATTTAATTCATTATCGTCATCATTGCATATATTCTATGTACTTTGGGTATCTAGGTGTTGTCTTTTTTGTTTTGGTAGGAGTCACCCAATTAGGCCTATCTTGGCCTTTGGTAAAGCTCCACCATGCCACCAATTCTCTCAATGTACCCGATATGGTTGTAATCATTATGTGTTAGTGTGGCATGGAAATAAATAAAATATGAAATAATACAACCCTTAACAAGTAATAGAATCGGGATCCCCTCATTGTAATTTAACGGCGGAATTGGAAATGCCAAATTTGTGGAAAATAGTGGCACCTCACGAAATTGACCTCTAACTTAACCCTCCTGAACCGACGGAACAACTTATGGATGAGCGTGACAGTGACCATGGCGATCATTTCCGGGCTATTTTATATTGGAAGCCGTTCCCTGAGCCGTGGAATTATGATCGGGAATCTCCGAGGAATTCTACTGCATACAAAATTTTTCATTTGCGATACATTGGACATGTCGAGCTTTAACCATTCAAAGGTATGGTTGTACTACCCAGGTACCAATGCAACTGATGCAAAAATCTTTTCACAATTTAATGAAAATTGGGGGCGCTCTCAATCAAATTCATCATATTGTGTACATGTTTCAGAGATCATTATTTTCACTACCGTCATGGGTACTACATAGGTTTGAACAAAAAATCTCACTAACGATGCATTTCGAATCATGCATATTAGACACTTTAATAAGCAGTGGTTCAATTTCCAAAAGGTGCTGATATAGATAGAGAGGCAAACGCCGCCCTCACCACCGCCCTCACTCTCTTGAAACCCTTCATCGTCTCGCATGTTTGCCGACCACAAAAAAAAGGCGGCTTACTTCCCTACCAATCACCGAGACTGAGTCTATTCATTCGTTGTGTGCAATGGGTAGGACAACACCCATCCTCTCCCACCCCCCCCCCCACCAGACACCCCATGAAAAACAACATCCAAAAACTGATATTTTGGGCGGATTGTTTGTATGAATTGACATTTTTTTTATTGGGTGTATACAAGCCATCCAAAACTAATAATTATTCGTGCAATATTCAAAATGTCAGAGCCCAGCACGGACGAATGGTTTTGAATGGAATTCACACCCGTGTTCAATTATATACCCACGATTCTGTCAATGTTTTAATGGGGGCTTCTTCCGGTGATACTCTATAGGTGTGCGGTTTAAATAAGAATTTAAAACGTTTCAGCCGTATTTTATTTTACATGAATGTCGTGATAAGAGGCTTACTATCTCACTCATAACGGTTCGTTAATTGTAGATGACAACGCTGAAACCTCAAATAACCGTCCTTATCTGGAGTTAACACGGCTTTGTTTGGGATAAAAAGCTCTATCTCGAGATCGACAGATAACAAATGTGAACCCCAAATATATCGGCCATTAGGGGATTAACCAAGCTGAGCCACCAAACTTATCGTGAATTTACCACTCTTAATCTGGAGTTAGCAGAGCCGAAGACCAAATACGGACCTACCTGGAGATTAAAGCGGGACCCTAACTATATAGTAGGTAAGCTTTGTTAACTCCAGATAAGACACGTTTGTGGTTTAGCTTACTTTACTTCGTTTTTACATACCTTGCTTATGTAGTTTCCAACCGTCTTGAAACAACAACTGTAAAATTATTGTAACGACTGTGAATTGAACGTGTAAAGTTTTCTTTTAACGTATATTATATTTGAACCGGTGCATAATAACTAATAGATTTGGGAAATCCCCGCTAGAATTCCCAAAGTTACCAATACATTAATAAGACTATTCATGTTGTATTGGCATAGAACTTGACACTCATTGATAATAAACAACTCGCTTGGGTAAATAGAATCTCGGGTCAATAATCTAGGGAAAAGGGAGTTACTTCCTACTTTAACATAAATTTATAGCTCGTCTCTTCTGTTTGTTTGATTGCGTTCATGAAATTCATCTGAATAGATATGGTCGATGCAAACGACCCAGCTCAATTACAAAAATTGTAAACTGGGCCAATGGCGGTAATGAACGGATGCCGCTTATTGACAAGGGTATGGTCGGTTTTGGGGTGTTGATAATCTGGATTTCAATGTACCAGTCATATTGCAAATAGATTGCAGCACCTGGCTGTTGGACCCAATCCTCAACACGCCGGCTCCATAACGGGCAGTAAAAGTGACGTGAGCCGTCAAAGGAACAGGTCTATTAGATAATCCCGGAGAGGGTTTCTTAGGCGGTTGCTTGGTACCCATGCTCTTTCAGGGGTTCTGAAATTGTCCCTAACGGGACCAATTTTCTGTGAAAATATACCCCCTAAAGGGACTCCGTTTTTCGGTGAAAATATACCCCGTAAAGGACCAATTGCAGTAACAATATATACCCTAGGCAGACCGTTTTACATGTCAATAAAAATATACCTTTAAAAGGACAATATTACAAGAAAACCAGCACTTGTGCTCCTGTAAGAAAAATGGCACGCTCAAGGGGCAATTCTGATTTATCAAATTGATGTTAATTTTCCTATTTTTATATCACAGGACGCAGTACACTTCTTAACTGAATTTAATACCCCTTGCGGGACTAGAAGAGATTATAAGTGAATTTGATACCTCTAGCGGTAGTCCTGCATTTTCAGCTAGTCCCGCTTTTTTTAAAACGAGCATGAGTACCCCGACCAAAATCCCCAAGACCCCCCACCCCCCCCCCCCCCAGAATAGGACTATACTTCCCCCCTTGACAGATGCTGAGAGCCATCCCCGGTCCCCTATAGCACAGGTATTTTGATGCAACAAAGACAAATATTAGAAATTTTGATGTTTTGGTTATTCTCACCCTCTGCAAATCCAGTGGAGTATTCCTAGGTGCCTGAACAACAATGGAAAAAAATAAACAATGTCCCTTTAATGGTAAATGAAGCAAATGCCCTCTTGATGGAAAATTTAGTAAATTACCCTTTATTGATAATAAAGCAATGAGCCTTTAGTTGTTAAATGATGGAATGGCCTTTAATGGGTAAATAAATGAAGGGGTGCGACTAATTGCCTAAATGAAGGAATGTCCCCTTAATTATTAAATGAAGGCCCTTTAATTTGTAATGATGAATATCCTTTGGTAAGAAAATTGGTCGAGAAATGAAGGGATGACTATTGGTATATAAATGATTGAATTGCCCTTTAAAGGTAACTTGAAGGAACTCCCTTTAATCGTAAATTAATGATATCCCTTTAATTTTTAATCAGGAAAATCCTCTTAATTACAGACCCAGGGGAGCCATCTCGGTGGGCTTCCCTGCGATCCTAACATATACACGCCCGACAGATCCAGGTGAATATCCTCTGGGGCCTGAAAACAATAATTGAACACAAAAGGAATTTCCTTTTAATTTGTATATGATGCAATTCCTTTCATTGGCAATTAAGAATGGCTCTTTATCAGTAATGTAGAATACCCTTTAATGGTAAAGTGATTGATTGGCCCTTGATTTGGTAAATAAAGAATATGTCACAGCTGTTTAAAGTCTCATATATGACAAAACCAAATACAAAAGTATCAAAAGCGGTTTGCAGTTTTGACAACGGATTGGAATTAGTCATCTACTAGCTATAAATTTTTTTATTTTTTACAAATTCATGGAGGGAAAAAATAATTTTTCTTAAAAATCTAGTTTTACACGTATTTTCTTGAAATTGACATGTAGAGGACACCATAACACACAATCAGAGCTTTCTAGGCTTATATGCAAGATCTCTAAATAAATTTTCGTTTTCTGTTTTTTTACAAATTTGTATAAAGAAGCTCTCCGCATGTTTATATCATTTGGTCCAATTGAACACGATACCCTAAAATTGTTCTAAAATAACAGAAACAATTTGCATAGGGTCAACATCTGTAATTGTTAAATGAAGGACTGCCTTTTAATTGTTAAATGAAGATGACCCTTTGGTAAATAAGAATATCCATTTAATTTGTAAATGATGGAATTTTCCCCTTTATTGGCAAATAATGAAAAAAAGAATTACTAATTGGCAAATAATGGTAATGGTAAATGGTAATTGAAGGAACTGTCCTTTGAATATTAAAAGAAATAAACTAACTGCACTTTATTTACTAAATCCAGAAAACCTTCAATAACAGACGTTTTCCCACCCCTTTCGACGTCCCCCCCCCTTTCATACTAGTGGGACATTGGGTGAATGAATGAATGAATGATGACTGACATGAATATGATGAATGAATGAATAATGAATGAATGATATGAATGACTGACTGAATGACATGGTTAGTAGTAGTCTATCAGATATATGGGTCCTGATCCACTTAAAACTAAATTCTAACATGATTTTGTCGAATCTCTACGACATCTACTTAAAGAATTTGATGGTACCAAAATTTTTCAAATATTGTCCCACGGTGTCCGTTGGCGGCCATTTGGATTTAGAGGAGGAAATTAATCGACAAAAGTGGATTCAATGTAGTTGAAAAGTATCTCAAATGATTCGTCTCATCCCCCAGAAGGAATCAAAAATATACAGTTGACATTATTTGTAAGTTCAGTTACAGAGATATGCTGAAAATGTGATAAGGTCATTGACCTTTTGATTGGTCATTGTACAGGGGGGCCAAATTTTTCAAAATGCTTTAATCTTGACAAAATTGGTGGTAAATTGTTGGTATGAGCTTGAGCAATTTTTCTCATTATGTTTCCATTTGAAGTTATGAACAAACGCCTGGACGTATTTTAATTCAAAACATGTAATCACATGTTTTTTGAGACGAAAAACAACTTAACAAGATATGAAATATAATAAAAAATGTTTTAAACTAACTAGCAAAACCTATAATCCCTGTCCTGTATAGAATGTGGTTCGATGACCCATCGTCCGACCACCAGGCTACATTTTCGACCCCTTTTTGTGATTTTTCGCTTTCGTCATATTTTTACCTTTATTCAAGATTAAAATAGGTTATTAAAGAGACACTGGCACCTTTGAAAAATAGTGCGCCCTCAAGATTGTTCAAAATCGATATTTTGCATGGTTGTAAGGCTGTTATATACAAAAGCCCTCACCCGAAATGATTAAGACCAACACAGCTTCCCTACGGGTAAACAGAACGATTTTATAATTTAACGTCGCCGGCGACGCTAAATTCAGCAGACGACTAAAATGGCGTTTAAACCAACAAACATGTACGCCGTATGCATGTTTCCCACGCTAATGCACACTGTTTGATCGGTCTATAACCTTTGTGGTTTTAATATCAGTGAGTACGAGTCAAAAATTTTCAGTTAATTAAACATTTGTCTCCGATAAGTTATGGGGAAAAACCTAAAAGTTGGCCTACCAATTACCTGGATGTCTTTATCCTCATATCAATGTCCCTATCTGTTTTTGGGTATGTTATTTTTATGTGTAAAATATATCTCTGTTCTTCCAATGGCCTCGACTATCATTTGAGAGCAAATTGAAGAAATTTCATATTTTGTGAAAATGTGCCAGTGCCGCTTTAATTACCGGTGACACAGAAAATTATTGTCTATTATATGGTTTTATATGTTTTAAGTTACGCCGTCCTGAATGGGAGAATTAAGCAATAACATTCCCAACACTGACCGAACTTATTATACTCTTAATGTGTGCATTCGAGTTCACAAAGTATTCTTGTGGCAGAAGGGTGATGGTTATGTGGCGCTTTTTACTCCTACTCTGGCTTTAAATAATCGAGTTTTCAATGGCGTTGCCGAGTAATTGACGGAACAAATATGTCTGCATCCCGTAATATAACAAATCCGACCTGTTTGCATGAAAGAACTCAATTTGTCACCTTTATTCGGATAAAGATTTAGCTTGAAACCCAGCAATCTGTTGTTTCAACTATTACGTCATTTGCATAGGTCTTGGTAAGTCCATACCGTTATGTTACTTTAAAAATGAAACTAGTAGATTAGATCGCCAGGTGAAATTCCCAACGTGACAAGGCAACTGAGACTGAGACTTCATTTTCATAAACACGAAACCCAAGAAATTGGTAGAATGTATTTTAAACTTCACATATTCTTTGCAGCCAGACGTATGCGTCGTCAACATAGTCACCGCGATCAGGCTTTGTAAAAACTTGATTTCTATGTTTCCAATTTTACATTGTGTATATAGGTTCGATATATTGTCCGTAATTTCGGAGAATATATGACCAAAGCAAAATGCCAAGGCACAACTCAACTACTCGTGTTTTGTTTAAAGGGAGGTTCTGGAGGTGCCAGATGTTTTTAGCATCAAATTAAATATGTCTGAAAAACAAGACATTTTTAAATTAAAAAAAACAAAACAGAAAGTTATACAAAATAATACAAATTGAAAAATATGCTTCTGCTCTCATCCCTTTCCCGAAAACCCTTGCTATGTATCATTCCATGCAAGGTCAGCCTAGCCTAGCCTGGTTGGGTGCCTTTCTGTGCAGTGCTCAACAGTGACAGCGCCAGGCCCTTCTCTACAGACCCGTATAAACTTGATGATGGAGGGACTTTGAATGTTGATTTGAGTAACATATGCATATAGCATCAAACCCTACTTGGTGGAAAATCCAAAACCCGTATATTCAAAATGGCCACCGGCAGCCTGAAAAAGGCGACACATCGATTACAAAACATTTTTTGTTGAGAAGTCAGTTAGCAAATATTTGTGTTTAGTTTAACAGAACATTATTGTCTGGAAAAAAATCTAGCATACAACTTGGCTTTATAGTATTCAGTTTTGGCCTATCAGGAAGTTGGTTGAACACGATTTTTTTCTGATCAACAAAACCATAGTTGTCTCCTTCTCCACCGCCTCTCATATCTTCTGCGCAAACGTCTTTGTTCGATGGTTGAGTGACAAAACAGTGATATATTAGCCTTATTAACTCTCCTCTGGAACATTTTTCCTGTCCAAAACAGAAACCATCTTACTATTGAATTGATCAACGAGCGTATCAGGTGTGTTGTCAAGGTCAAATTATTAAGTTCACGAATACCATAAGCTTTGTACAAAACAAGTGATAACAAGAGTTATTTAATTTTCCTTATCTTTCCTTTCGCCCCTTCCTTCTTCCGCCCAATACTTTCCTTAGTTTCTTTGTTAACCCATGTTTTTACGATTCATGAGAAAGTGAACCATAAAATTTTCACCAGATTGAGAAATGACAAAATTTAATATATGACCATTAGTGTGGGTTGAAGAAGTCTTTGTAAAACACTAAATATCAATTACTGTGAACAAAAAAGGTTCTTCAGTGTTGGCATATTTTGATTATACATTATAAGGAATGAAAAAGCTGTCAGTAAGATGGGTGCTGTGAATGTTGATCAGAAGCTGACCAGGCTTGAAAATTCAAAGGAACTTCTGGCGCGTTGTCAGATTTCTTTAAGAAAACTGCTACCCAGGATGATATTTGAAAGCACCGTACGTGGTTCTCCTTCTCCTAAAGAATTAAAGCAAGTAGCGTCAGTTGAAAAGATGGTCTCTGTTTTCTGGGATATCAAGGCCGTCATCAGGATCGACTACCTCTAAAAGGGACAGACCATCACAGGACGCTGCTATGCTATCAAAGAAAACGAAGAGGTAAATTGCGATCTGGTCCTTTCGGTGCAGGACAATTCATATTTTGAGCGTAAGTGGCAGTAGCTCAAGCTGCATAGTGTGGGTTTGGAATTGTTGCTACACCCGCCTCACAAACTATATCTGGCTCCGTCTGACTTCTGCCTGTTTCCCAACCACATTTATATCCGCATTTTGAAAGTTATGTCGATGTTATTCGTGCTGTAGAGGCCTATTTTGAGGCCTAAGATGAGACTTTTTACCATGAAGGGAAAGCAATTTTCAGGATTTTTGTCCCATTTTGTTTAAATTTTAACCACCACTCAAAGTTTGCAACATTTACACCCAAAGACCCCATTTGTTTGAAACATTAGCATATTTGTCACCTCAATACCCCCTAGTTTATGGCCAATTTAGTTTCTTCTCACCTAAAGGCTCCGCCTGTTTCGCACATTCTCTGTTACCGAATGCCCTTGTTTTTGGGCGAGGGTAGCCTACGGGCTACCCGCTCTATTCGCTTGGGTTTGACCTACTTTTCAAATAGCAGTGTTGCAGAAAATATTCGTGGCGTTTATATCCTCTAAAATCTACTTGTATGATAGTTTCTTGAAATGTTGTGCAATTTTACGTCATATGGATATGTGCTCAAAGAGTAGAAATACAAAGCGATCACACTTCCACACATGGTGAGCGTCGTGAGCGGTGTGGAATAAAAACACGACGGGGTAACACTAAAATAAAAACATGAATATAGAGGCGTAACAGGCAACAGGGGAGTGCGACCAAGAAATCCCAAATTTAGACATCTTCATCGCCGATGAAGGCCGATCTATCAAGATGAAAACTTTATATCCTTATATTGGGTCATCCCCCTTTAAGCATCCGTTAATTTAATGCACTCATAACGATTTAAAGACGCTGTTAACCAGCAAATCACTGTAAAAATTACATATAAAAATATTCCTTGACAACATATACTAATTTTATAATTTTCGTCAATATTTCGTTTTTACGTGTTAAGCCAATGGCGATGTCTAACTTTGGGATTTCTTGGTCGCACTCCCCTGTTGCCTGTTACGCCCTCTATATTCATGTTTTTATTTTAGTGTTACCCCGTCGTGTTTTTACATTTTGGGAAGGGCTTTATAATTTTAAAACAAAATGTTATTGATCACGTTGGTACGTGTGCCGAATCCTGTAAAATACTTTACATCCGTCGGCATGCAAAATATCTGGAATTGCTTCTTCCAGTTCTGCTGGTGAGCCTGCAGTGGTCAATCTTGTGGTGGGTAAGTATAGCATTGATTGTTTTCCCGAATAAGGTGTATTATGTTCTGTAGTATGTTGATTGGTCACATTTTTCTCTTAAATATTTACGTTCATGTATGCCTCGGCTAAGTATGTGCAAAAAAGTCACATAAGTCAACTTGCAAAAACTCCCTTCCCATACCTTTTACTTGGATATTTCCCCTTGACTCGCCATTCCTTTTTAAAGGAATTTTTTTAAAGCCTCAGCCTTACATCCGTATCCATTTCATATGAGAGTACCTCCACCCCTCCGCCCCAGCAATGCTTGAATATCGTTAGACAAAGTGTATTACAGTAAGAGGGGGCTACAATGAAAAGTGACAAAAACATGAGGCTTTAGAACTTCTTGATTCCCCTCATAGCAACTCGATGACAGATCTTCACACCAGAAACCCTTAAAATGGTATCACTTGTGATTCTAGCCTTTAAAGTTATAATCCCAGTGCCATATTGGATTTGTTCAATATGCCAGCTCCAGGGGGCCTTTCTTGGCGCCCATCAAAATTTTTTTTAAAATGGTATAGGCAACATCTTGGCCAAATTTGGTGCTTTTCGAAGAAATTGAACCAAACACAACCTATAATGCCCTATCAGCCCTAACTTACTTTAAGGTAAACAACACAGAGACGGCGATTAATGACAACACCTTTACAATATATTTTGTTTGATTCAGAGTTTTACATTTATTTGTGAACTAAATCTAATATTAACATCTTTGTACAGCTGTTTTAGTGCATGATGGACATTGACTTCGTTGAAGAGCATTCGTAACCCACAAATGAGCATGAATTTTGTGCGAAAACTGCATTTTGGTTCTTTTAGAGTAATAGATCTGACATTTTTACACGTTGAACTGCGTTAACTGAATCCAGTGTCAAGCCCACGTCATGCTATCTTGAAAAATTAACAGATGATCTTAGATCTACCTTTAAAGTGACAGGAGGAGATTTTTGAGCATACAAATTTCTGTCAAATTGCACTTGATCGACTGTAGACCACCTACCGAAAACGTTTCGAAGGTTTATTGGACAACAAGAACGAAAGAAAACCGCAAACCTTGTTTTGAACTTGCAGTACAGGAGTCGAAAATATACTGGTTGCACCATCTATGATATTCGGTTGCATAATGGGAGACGCAAAATGTGACCGGGGGCTACAGGGTCTATGGGAGGTCACTAGCATTGAAAACTCTGTACTTTTATATTGAACGTTCAAACAAAGAATCTATTTACATTTACTTATCAAGTGGGACAAATTGAACAATTTACAACCAGTCCGATCAAAATCGGACCATATATTGGTACATCATTTAAATCAATTCGAACAATTCTAAATTTTTACCCCTGTACAAAAGTTGCCCCCTTATTTCAACATATTCCACTAGGTTGATTTTGGTAAACTTTTAATATCTTATTTTTAGACAATTTTACAGTATATTAACACCAAAATTGTTTCTGTTGCAATTTGTTTTTGGGTCAAATCATAAAATAACTGGACTATTCAGGAACAAACAAATGAAAAAACAGAACTCAGAACTGTTATATAGCCTCCATTTTGTGAATTAAAAATATTTATTTCTCGATTTTATTTGAGATTTCTCACGGGAAAAGTACTTTGGTTATGTTGAAAAGAGAAAGTGGAATTCCCCTAATGCTATGTTGAGATATGGTTACAACTAGATAGATTGCACAAGAGGAGAAATGGAAATTTCCCAAGATGTAAATTTAGAAACCGAGTCAACTTGTTTATGCTTTGAGATCAAAAAAATTGCAAAATAGGTAATTCCCCATGGAGTTATTTATATGGTGCAATGCAGATGATGTAATTTATGTGAAATCTGATTTGACCGTACAAGGTTATGTTTATGCATGATGATGCGGATTATTATTAGGATAGGGGAATCTAGCTGTGAGCAGTTATATACTTGTAACTGAAAGGACTCAGGGCCATCAGCCATCAGCAGTAACCAGGAGCTATACAGTATGGTTATAGCTAGTTTTGATCTGCAATGAGTGGCAGACCTGTACAGTACCTAGTGTCAGGATTTATAATAATTCCATGTGAGCAAAGTCGCTTTAATTATTCTACTGTCGTCTAGCTTTGAAGCCAAAAGTACTGGGAGTCAAAATAGGATGCCAAATTGTGGACAGATGGAAATCATGGTGATTATCTTGGACTGATATCATCATCATCATCGGTCGTCCGTGGACGGAATGGAAGAAGCACTGGCTACATGTTCGAACCAGATATCCCTGTCATGCATGATATACTGGATCTCTTGTAGATCTAGATTGAGATCGCTCTTGATGGTGTCAGTGTACTGAAGGGGACTTCTGCCTCTGCTTGATTTCCCACCCGGAGGAGCCCAGAAAATCACAAGTGGGAGATGGGTTGGTCGGTGGTGCGGATGCAGTGACCAGCAAAACATAAACGGCGTTGTCTGATTGACGGATATACTGTGGAATATTAGTGTCGTCGAGGGACTTATTCAACCTTGTCGTTTTGAACTGCTGGTCAAAAGTTATCTTCAGGACTGAGAAGATACCCATGGATTGTTTGAAAACAGTATTGTTTTCTTAACTCCCGTTATTTGGAAATCTCCTTTTTGCAATGTCGATAATAACAATTTTTTTTTTTTTTTTTTTTAATGGAAGAAGCACTGGCTACATGTTCGAACCAGATATCCCTGTCATGCATGATATACTGGATCTCTTGTAGATATAGATTGAGATCGCTCTTGATGGTGTCAGTGTACTGAAGGGGACTTCTGCCTCTGCTTGATTTCCCCACCCAGAGGAGCCCAGAAAATCAAGTGGGAGATGGGTTGGTCGGTAGTGCGGATGCAGTGACCAGCAAAACATAAACGGCGTTGTCTGATTGACGGATATACTGTGGAATATTAGTGTCGTCGAGGGACTTATTCAACCTTGTCGTCTTGAACTGCTGGTCAAAAGTTATCTTCAGGACTGAGAAGATACCCATGGATTGTTTGAAAACAGTATTGTTTTCTTAACTCCCGTTGTTTGGAAATCTCCTTTTTCCAATGTCGATAATAACAAATTACATCATCTTTGGTGCACAAGATGACCCCCAAAACTAATATACACAAATTTCTATTCAGGCGATCCCTGGTGACGTCATACCAATGACGTCACCGGCGATCCCATCATGCTCGTCCTCTTTCCCGCAACCCCATAGGCTCACCTCTCGGGCGACAACCAGTGGGGCTGGGTGGGAAGGGATCGACATTGGAAAAAGGAGATTTCCAAATAACGGGAGTTAAGAAAACAATACTGTTTTCAAACAAACCTCCTCATATTTGAAATCTCCTTAGGGTTTCCAATGTCGATAATAACAAATGCATCGACATTGAAAAACCCTTTTTTTCCAGACTAGCATCGACCATAGGCCGGAGGTAGTTGTCGCCCGAAAAGAGACTAACACGATTCGAAGAGAAAACCCAAGTGTAGAACGAACCCGAAGGCTACCCTCAAAGGGCGGCCGCGGTAAGCACCACCCTTGGATACAGAGAGCGGAAGCTACTAAAGGCCTAGGACAAGTAGGCCCCACTTCCGCTCCCCGTCCACCATATAAGTTAATTCCGGTTAACGTCCCGGGAATCGACTTACCTTGAACTAATCATGCTCATACGCTGTTCGAGGACGGCGCGAGTGAAACCGCCGGCCTCAGGACTCATATCCCTCATGTATGTTGTTATGAAGGAATTGGATGAGCGCAAGCCAACAGTATTTATGATTTGTTCTAGGAGGAGGCCGCGATGAAAGGCAGCAGAACTTGCTACAGTTCTGGTGGAATGAGCCGTAGCACGTTCGCCGGCGTTCACCGCATTGGCCTGGTTGATAACCTCGCAGACCCAACGTGCCAGAGTCTCTTTCGAAGCAGCCGTATGCGGAGGTCGGTATCACAAAACAGCTGCTCTAACCTACCACGAAGGGCCTTCGTACGGAGACCGGGTAATATTTAAAGAGCTCTTACGGACACCACAGTCGTCCTCCCGTACGCGAAGAACCAACTGACATGTCCTGGTAAGAAACATTGGCGGGGCCCTGAAGCCAGTCGTCAGTTTTATGAAAGGAAACCCGGGCGGAAATGGAGAGGGGCACCGAAAACGTCCAAAAACTATGATTTCCTCACGACAATGGTGTTGTAATCGGAGGCGCGACGGCCAGACGCCCATCGCCAGTAGGAAAAACTCGTTTGGGACGTAAACGGCGGCCAGACTGCCGGAACCCATCGGCTCGTACGGAACACTGTCAAACTTCGTAGGGGCGGTTGGCAAGTCCCACCCCGGCATAACTGGCCTCGTTGGAGGCCTGGTATTAAAAAACATGCCAAGTAGAGGCGGTTCAAAGACCCATCACCTCTCGGTAAACAGCCCCAGGGGTCGACCTCGGTGATAGATGAAGAAATGAAACCGCCGACTGTAATTCTGATGTGTCGTGTTTAGGCCAATAGTATGAATAAGAATCAGGAAAGTCTGCGATCTGACGAATGAGGAAGTGGCCGGACAATTTTTTTTTCGTCCTGCAGCACTTAGCGAAGACCCCCGCCATCGTTCCAAATAAGTGACTGGTGGGATCTTCGCCCAACCCATGGCCGCCAGATCGGCGCTCACGAGAATGTTGCCTTGCGTCTGAAAACGCTTCCTGACAGCGGCCCAAAGCTGTCAGTGAAAGCGTCACCAGATCGTCTGGACATCCGCAGGAGCGTCCGCGGTATCCCTACAAAAAGGTTCACCAGTGGACGAAACCACGGCTGACGAGGCCAGAAGGGCCACGAGTATTACGTCGCCAGTCGACCCCGTCGATATGTCTACAACTCGTGGGATGAGTGGGAGCGAGGGGAAAGGCGTAGGCCTTCATCCCCGACCAGTCCAGAGAAAGAGCATCCAACGCCCAGGGATCGCGTCCCAGGGAGCAATACGTTGGAAGCTTGGCATCTGGCGGACGCAACACAGATTATCGACGGCGATCCGAGACCCGGAAGATCTGCTGCGCTACCAGATGAGACAGGACCACTCCAGAGACAGTGGTCCCGGCACCTGGATAGACAGTCCACAGTGACATTGTGAACGCCCGGGATGTGAACGTGTTAACGTGACCCCCCTTCTATGCACCATTGATCAAAGTCTCATGTGGAGGCAAAGAGTGGGAGGATCTCGTTCCACCCCGGCCAGTTGAGTACGACACCACCGTAGTTTTGTCGGATCTGATGAGGATCTTGCAACGGCCACCAAGTCCTGGAAATGATGCAGGGATAAAATCACCGCTTTCAGTTCCAGGGACATTGATGTGAAGATGAAGAGACTGATCCGAGGCCGACCAGCGACCTGAAACTGTCAACAAGGCTGGTCATGAGACCCCGAACCCGGAGCCAAGCCAAGGCACGAGCATGGTGACCGGAAAAGGAGCCGTAGCGCATTGAATGGACATTGGCTACACGCTCCTTCGTTGGGAATACACGGGCCTTGAGCAGTCCAGCTGCGTCTTCAGAAAAACTGGGAAACTGGCTCGGCTCGAAAATTGGATTTAGAAGGTTCACGATGACCCAAACTTCGTGGGACCCCTGCACCACCCACTTGGTGTGGGTGAGAGCGAGGGTCCCTCGTCGGGCTGTTAGGATCAACCAATCGTCCAGTTAGATACAAAGGTTGATTGATCCCCTGCCGTCTGAGAAACCGAGCCAACGGCCTTGGCCACACGAGGTGAAAGACTCGCGGCGCCGTGACAGGCCCCGAACGGGAGAAAACCGGGAACTGGTACGCTTACTTGTTCTATCTGGAAGCGTAACAAGACCTTGGTTCTCCCGTTCGATGGGGATGTGGAGGTGGCGTCCTTTAGATTCAGAGACGTCGCCCAACAATTTTGATGGGCAACGGAGAGCGTGTGCCAACGTTCCATCCGAAATTTCTTCGGTTTGATGAAGACGTTGAGCGGCTTCAGTTTGAGAATCGGCGCCAATGCTGTCTTTGTGGGAGCTAGGAAGAAAGGCTCGACCAAAAGCCCCCTCGAAGGTACGCTTTCTCTTGAAGCAGGACCTGACCTTCTCTGGATCTACGGGGAGCCGCATGACCTTCCCGACAGAATGACGGGGCGGAGGCGCCGTGAACTCCAGACGGTAACCGTCTGAGACTACACTCCTCGCCGACGATTTCTCGCCAGCGATGCCGATACTTGATTAAGGGCCCGGCCGCCACCGGGGGATAAACCCCCCGGCGGAAAAGTTCTGTGGGCAAAGGCCCTGGAAACAGCGGCGCCCGCCAACCCGTCAAACGCCAGACTCATTGCGAGAACGCTTGGAAGAACAGCTCTTCCCCTTGCCGCGCTTCCGCTTGCTCACAGACGTCACGGAGGACAGCCTAGAGGACTGGGGAGAGCAGCGGGCAAGCGGAAGTTTCGGTGTGGCCAGCGAGCGGCTTGGCTACCTTCCTCTTACAAGGCAACGCTTCTTCTTCTTCTTCGAGGTGGTAGCCTTACCCTTCCCCTGCACCTTGGCGACCCCAGCCTCAAGGGTCTTATCATTCGTGATCATGAGTGCCACCTGCTTCAATGGAGATTTCAGCTCCGATTCCGAACAAGGGAAAGACCCCGACAGGAATACCCTGTTAGGCGGTCGGGCCCAGCTGCGAGATGCCCACCACCAACACCAAGGTGCGCGACACAAGTGCCATGGCAACATCCAGCGGACCGCGGGGACGACAAGCCCGCGGCAATGAGATACCCGAGCGAACTCGGGTGACTCCCGGCCTAGCCGCTGCAATCCCAAATGGTTCAGGAGAGTCAGCTGAAAAGCCGAGCATTCGGCTATGAGCGACCGAAGCCGCCCGCGATGTCGGCCAGTAACCCTCCCAGAACCATGAGAAGGCGCAGGCTAGACCGGTCCCCCCGTAGGGAGGACGCTCTGGCGGACCTCCCGCTCGAGGACCGGCATGGTGAAGAGTTTCTCGTAGTCTTCCGAAGGAACTCGAAGGCCCGATCAACTCTCCGCTCGCGCCTGGACCATGCCTATCCGGTCGGACAAGGTACTGGTCCACCTCCCAAAGGACTGAGGCAGCAGAGTCAAAGCCGCCGAGCAGAGTATCAGCCACAGCACCCAAACGAATTGGGTCGAGGGTCAGGCAAGACCGTCTGCTCAGGAAGAGAGATCGAAGGCCATAAAGGGAACTTCCCCGAAAGAATCTTCGTTACACTGGCGAGGACTAAGTCAGCAAACCCATCAGCCTTGGAATCCAACAGCGAAGCAGGAGACCTGCTTCACCAGCTCTTCCACGGGGATGGATTCTGGGCCGCCTCCGCACCCGAACCCGACCCCTCGGACCATCGTCGTCTCGGTGCCTGAGGTACCGCTACGGAAGCAGGCACACGGGAGGGGGGGAACGGAGGAGGACAGGATGCTGGCTGCGATAACAGCGCCTGCGGCAGGGCAGGCTGCTGAGCCTGAGTCACCGCAGGCTGAGTCGCGGGAACCAAGCGCGGGGGTACCCTGCCGCCACTCCCGGTAGGCTAGCCAGCCCATGGAAAAGCCCATGGGGCCGGGCCCAGCAAAAGCAATGCGTGGGATCGATTGAAAGGTGCAACACCCCCTAGCGTACCCGGGTCGAGGTGCGGTACCCGAAGCCTGGTGGAGGCGGTGGCCGAAACCGTGCCAGGGGCCCCACACCCGAATCCAAACCCTGAGCTGGATGCTGCCCTTACGCAGCTGCCTGACCCTAGATGGGACCCAGGATACGTGCCATGACCGGGAATTGCACTTCGGTCTAATATCATTGCGTCTAATATCAGATAGGTCTAATTCCATTTTGTCTAAATACACAAGTCTAATACCCACATACTTTAATTTCATTGTCTATTAACCATTTAGACTAAATACCATTTAATTTAGTCTATTCACCACACGGCTATACCATTTCGTAAATGACCAGTGGGTTATACTCAATACGTGTCTACAACCATTCGTATAATGCCTTTCGTCTTACTACCCTTTGGTAAATCATCAGATTGTCTTAAACCATTTCGTCTAATGCCATTTGGTTCTAATGCCCATTTGGTCTAATCACCAGATTGTTAAAGCCATTTCGTCTTAATGCCATTTCGTCTTACTGCCCATTTGGTCTATCATCAAACAAGATTGTCTAAAACCATTTCGGATAATGCCCAGTTCGTCTTAATGCCCATTTCGTTTTACTTCCTCATTTTGCTAATGCATGTATAACCCAAAGGGCACAATTTTACATATAAATAACAAGCACGAAATGACATGTTGCACATATTATTTCCGAATTTCAGACCTGCTATATGGTACCTAGCTTTCTTAAACACCTTGGCCCATTACACATTTCAAACATAATTTGTGATGTTTAAATGAAGTGACCTTTCCTTTCATAATTTTATGCTTGTCAATATGGTGGTTAACACAGGAACATTGTGCAATGTTGTATGATTAAAATGTATTTTGGTCTGTGTGTGATGCATTCTTTTCTTTTCGTATTATTTCTTATCTAAATAAATAGCATATAACAAAGCATTAGAGATCTCAACGACTGGCATATGTTGGCACAAAATGGTTGACCTAATATTGAATGACAGAATTTTTCTTGAAAACAGCTTTTTCTAAGCTAAAAACGATAAAAAGAAATACAAAATTATTACAAAATATTCAATCTGAAGTCAGTACTCAAACAACGTCAAACCATTGCACACAGAATAGACATAGAATGGTAAAATACAGTAAGATCATGATATTGCACATAAAATTAAATAAAAATACCTTACACTGTATTACATGTACCAGGAAAATTATTGCAGCGTGGGATATATGATATAATAACAGGCTACTCCAAAGATAGCCCAAAAAGGCCTTAAAAAGGCCTTAATTCCTTTGGTCCTTAATGCAAGAAAAACACAAAAAAGAGGGAAGCGCAGCCAGGCAGAACGAAAAAAACAACCACAGATGGAGAAAACCACCCAACATGCCAACACCACGATGCAAAAAATGACCTACTACCATCGTGGTGCATGGGGGTTAACTTCAGCTTCAGCCAGCCTCGCTGGCCCAGCTTGATCAGAAAGATGCGCCTGTCGGTGATCATTGGCCTGAAAAATTGTTTTGGGTGGGTCGAATCTCTGAAAAAAAAATAGACCTTTTACGGATACCCCGTTACGTACATCTCGTTCGGCTCCAAATATTCAGGTGGGTACTTAGTTTCATGCTGCATAACAGACTGTGCGCATTATAGGCCAAGAAAAAACAAAACAACAAAAAAAAACAAATTTGTTCAGGAGGACCACGAATATGACTTTACATTGGTTGTTGTAGCATTATTATTTATTATTATCATTATTATTATTTTAGATTTTTACTCCAATTTTTGGAAAATCTTTAAAAACACTCAAATGAATGGATCAAAATGCCCATAAAAACATGTTCGCATTTCGCGTTTGACTATATTTTTAACCGCTGCATTAAATTTTAGAAAGTTATTTTTCAAAGGTTAACCACTATGTGTGAACTTTAAAAGGAGTGGGGTATATCGTGTTTATAAACTTTAGTTTGCCAAGCTCACGTTTATCTTCCAACCAAAACATCACAGTGTATTAATTGACAAATTGTGGCACTGAGAGATCGGGGGGGGGGGGGCAATCAACATATGAAATGGATAGGGGTGTTGTGGGAAGGCGGCACTGCGAAACCAGGGGCTTTCGGTGACAGATGACTCAATGGGTGGAAAATAAGGGTCGTTGGGGTGAGAACACCGCCAAAATGCCCCCAAAAATAAGTGGTTCGACGTCGTGACAAATTTGCAAAATTTTTCTAAAAATTTTTCAAAAGTAAAACATTTAAAAAAAAAAACGGGGTCTTTGAGTGAAAATTCCCCAAAAAGGGGTCTTTGGGTGACAGTTTGGTTAAAATTTAAAAAAAAATTATATGGGGTATTTGGTGACATTTGCAAAAATATATGGTGTCTTGGGTGACGCGATTGCTGAAAATGGGGGTCTTTACAGCTTACATGCGACGAGTACGACACAATGGGAGTGCCCCCCCCCCTTGCTTGGAACATGGTTTCACATCACTAGTATCTCTGGGACACATTTTGTCCAGTGCTACGACGTTCTTTTGTAAATAAACTCTGTTCGTCTTCGTCGCGCACCAAAAAATAAGAAATAACTTACAGTAGATCTTTAGCTCAATGATTTGAAATACGAAATATTGCTTATTTACTAATTATGAAAAATAAAAAATTTTCGTCAAGATTTCGCGTTTAGGCGTATAACCAATAACGACGTCTAAATTGGATTTCAGAGTTCGGAAGGTATAATCCTTTATTTACAAAAGCAATACCGGGAGCGGGTTCTTTTAACCAAATCGTGGGGGGGAGGCATTTTGTTATTCAAAGGTGGATTTATTGATGCGTGAAACAATAAAACACCGTATAAAAAGGGTCCCTTTTTCCCAAACAGCGATTGTGTACGTGTGCATATTGATTAGGGTGTCAAAAACAGCAAAATATAAAAAAGTAAAGTGTTTTTTCTTAACCCTAAAATGCATTAACCCTGATGCACCGTACTTAGGTTGGATGTAATATCAAATTAAGCAGAGAGATTCAAACCCATCATAAATATTGTAAAGCAAGCAAATCAAGCAAGCAAATCAAGACAAAGTCTGTATATTTTTATTAATGACGCAAGTACATTGCTACTGTTTTGGGTAGCAAAGACTGACAAAAATAATGTTTAGGGTATGTTGTTTAGGTCATGAAACTTTTTGAGGATTTCATCTTGAGGGTCCATATAGGGCCGCCAGAGGAAATGTTAAGTCAACATTTTTTTTTCTTAGAGTGTGCAACAGCATACAAATTAAACTAGTTTTGAACTGATCAAATTAAAAATCTGTGGCACTTTTTGTATTTAAAGTTTATTTTGTTTATGCGAGGCCAGTTTTTAATAAATTATAATACACTTATTAAAGACACTATCAGTGAGGATTTGCTAAATCAGCAAATCGAAAAAATCATCAAAAATCAGATTTTAGCATGCTAAGAACAATTCAGGATCGAAATCCCTGAAATGATTAAGAACCAGAAGCAACCTAAGTAAGGACAGAATCGGAGATTTTAGTCTTACTGTCCGAACGACACTTACTACAACACGTAATTGAATGGAGAAGAGTATCTTGGGAACACGGCAGTTTTCTTCCTTTTCGTCAATTTATAGCTGGAAAAGGTAACGTATGAGAATCTACAGAATTATCTTCACTTTGAGCTATTAATGAAATTTCAAATATTTTCAATCACTGATAGGTCTTTAAGGGTTGGAAGAACTCAATGCCTTCTTCCTTTGTAGCTGAAAAGATGCCAATTTGAAAGTTGTTTGTTTTATTTTTCATTTATTTCTGTATTTATTTCTTGAAATCCAATCAGAGCTGTCAACTGACTAGTAATTAAATGAGTGAAAATTTCTTAGATAGAAATTCTTAAACATTCCTCGACGTGAAACACCAAAATTCCTAAGGACCAGTAGTTTACCTACAACATGGACAATGGTTCCTACGGATAATAGTCCGTCCTCGTCGGACTTGGACATTAATTCCTAAGGATAGATATTCTACCTTGAACCTAGACAATAGTCCTCAAGACTAATAGTTCACCTATGAATTGGATCAATATTTTACGTACTTGACAGTCCAGTGGCAGTGGACACACTTTATACCTAAATAGGAACGATATCAAACCTTCGGATTTAGAAACTAATCCTTGGAGATGGACACTGCTTTGGACATGCTGTGCTCAGGCCAGGAGTGCCGCGGATGACCGACGCCGGACCAATGCTCAAGCCCAAGCCAGTCCCGGAGGCCGGCGGACGAACACTGCCTACACCCGCATCGCAGGTGGCACATTCCCCGAAAGCCTGGCGAACCTCCCGCCCCGAAGGGGAGGCTCAGCCGAGCCCAAAGCTACCCCGGCCCGAGGGACCTAGGCGGCTCCTGAGGCAGCGCCTCCCCCGAAAGGGAAGCACCAGCCTCAGCCCGGTGAGCTCCAACAACCCAGGAGGGCTGTGCGTGCCAGGCCTGAAGCCTACCTCTATCCCATACAGCTGGTACTGAGGCAGCTCCAAGTGCGCTCCCACAACGGGTTCAAGCCCGGAGGGCGATCTCCAGTAGGAGCTAGTGTCCCTAACACTGATTAAATCTAGGCGACTGCCCATTTTAAAAATAAATCCCCTTCGGGTAATGGACTTTTATTCGTAGTATATTTAAAACTGGATATAAAAAAAAAAGCCAAAGTTGTTACAGGGACGGCCTATCTCGCCAAGGAAGCTTATTAAATGCCGTGCCGCAACAGTAACAACATAAATAGTGTGTACACCCCCGAACCACTCAAATTGACTCAAAGTAGTTTAATAGTTATAATGGGGAAATTTACCGGTTTCCGAAGTTGGCATACGCAATCTGGAACCTGCGGTCTCATCAGCGAATTTGGCCCGAATTCGCGAAATCGCAATCCCAAAAAAAAAAAATCCTTAAACAAAAAAAAACGGACTCAGGACATAGCTAACGGTAAACTTAGAGTTTTCCACCCTAGTCCTGGCCGAACAAATACCAGCCAAACCTTGTAAATTTCTACTCGAATCGGGAGCGAACAGATACATCTCACCGGTCAGGTAGAGCCCCAAAGGGAAAGAGGACGAGCATGATGGATCGGCCGGTGACTCATGGGTATACGTCATCCCCAGGGATCCCTGAAAACAGAAATTTGGTAATTAGTTTTGGGGGTCAAGCTGTGCACCAAAGATTATGCAATTTGTATTATCGACATTGGAAACCCTAAGGAGATTTCAATATGAGGGAGTTATTGTTACCCGTGGATTTTTATGTGGATTGGGAATCTAGAGCTGTGAGTATTATATACTTGTAACTGAAAGGACTCAGGGCCAGCAAGCCATCAGTAGTAACCATGAGCTAAACAGTATGGTTAACTTATTTTTGATCTGTAATGAGTGGCAGACCTGGATAGTACCTAGTGTCAGGATTTATAATAATTCCATGTGAGCGAAGTCCCTGTATTATCTCTAAAAACCAAAAAAAGTCGTCTTTGACGCCAAAAGTGCTGGAATCAAAATAGGACTCCACATTGCGGACGATGGAAATCATGGTGATTATCTTGGATTGAATATACTGTGGATATTAGTGTCGTCGAAAAGGGACTTGTCAACATTGACGGCTTGAACGGCTGAGTCAAAAGTTTCTTCAGGACTTGAGAGATACTCCATGTACTTGCTACCCGTGGATTTTTCTTCTGCGCAGCAAGAAGATTACTCCTGAATTGACAAAATGCCAATGCATTGGTCACGTTCTTAATTGTGTGGAAACACCCCATCCATTGTTTACACTGTAGCTGCTACTGATATTAGCTTTTGAGATCAAGAGTCTCATATTTCCAGGGCCATGGTCAGTGATTTAAATACCCTACTTGCACTGGTCACTGGTGTGATAGTGGCATTCCCTGCTTGCACTAAATGAGACTAGTCCTCACCACGCTTTGTATGTAACAGTTTTTCTGATTGGTTGGGTCAGTTTGCACAATTTTGCTTGACATATTTCACTGTAGAATGACTTCTATAGCTAATTTATAACCAAAATAATACTTCCAATGTTATAATATACATTGTGCTACACAATTACATTGTTTGTTCTGTCTTTTTTAACACTGAGTAGCTTAGAACTAATTCATTAAGCAGACTAACATTTCATGTGTGGTAAACAGGCACAACTTTTGTACCGCAATGTATGGCAGATATTACTACACAATAGTGATATGGTCTTAATTGCATTAGTCTTGCATTGGACAAGAAGTTCCATTTAATAAAAAAGGAAAGGGGCGCCCCAAGGAGTGAGTCTTGTTTTGGTTGTTCTGTGTGGTTGGGAAATACTTATGTAAGAAAGAAACGGTAGACACAATATCAGATCACTGAATTCGTGAAGTTTTATTGGAATTTGCTTAGTACAAAAGTCAATTTTTAAATAAGTATAAAAATAGATATATATTGATTAGGTAAAACTGAATGTCTTGTTTTTCACAATAAAGGTTGCTCATTATGATTGATGCTGCATAGTATTCATTGTAATACCTGAATTGCTGTGTAAATGTAAAACATTTCAAACTAAAATTGTGTTACAAAACTCTATTTATTGTTTCATTTCGCAAATTGTGCACTAAGATGCAGAAGATTGTCCTTTTTAAGGACTCGTCTTGTTTATGTGTGAACTTTGCATGCTGTCATTTTGAAGTTTTCGCTGTGAGGACATAATCATCGTTGAACTGCAATGCTTCTGTTAATTTGGAACATTTGTGGACTCTAATAAGTATCCTCTTTAATTATTGTATGTAATTTTGTTATATGTAATATGGTTTTGGACATGCCAAACTCTTGAACCAATCTTATTAAATCATAAATCTGTGGTAAATTATATAAAATTTAGATCATTGTGCACAAGGCTCATTTATTTGTGGTTTGCAAAGTATTTCTGACCTTTGACATCCATGAGACGTCATAACACAACCAGACAAGAATCTGGATAGAATTATAGACCCCGTGGATAATACGCTCTGAAACACTGCGAGTAGTGATTCGAACAAAAATTACAGTGGCGAACTTGTGACAGACAACCAAATGCGTACGCCTAAAGTAAATGACATATCTCTGTAATATTGCCATTGATTCCATAAAGTGTGAAGCCCAATTGAGAAGTTCTTTCATCTGTGTGTGTAAAAAATCTTGGGGTTATGTTTGATTTCTCCATATCCAATTAGATTGGTGCCACCTGTGAACGTGTAAATTACCATATTCGTACTTATGCGTATTCGTAGATTTATCATTTTTTGTGCTTGCAACAATGCTCTGCGATCTTTAGTCTTGTCCCGCTTTAACTTTGCCAACTCATTACTATATTGCGCCAATGAAATGGATCTCGAAAGGCTCAGTGCTTGCAAAATAAAGCTGCGCGTTTGGTGTTCTCGTGCGGTCGTGACAAGAGTTAGTCACAAATTTGATCACTCTTCACTTGGGGCTGGAAGCCCTCCGGACATATCAATACAAACTTTCCTTCTCTATGTGTATGAATATTTTTACGGACAGCTCGTCTACCTTAGACTGATGGTCTAAATTAATTGTTGGACAGTAAGTCTGATAGTACAAGGACGAAGGCTACGGTCTTCACACCTCCGCTAATACCAAATTGCTACCGACCTTGTCAAATCTCAGCAGTCCAAACTTAGCAAAAGGTCATCACACTTCGTGGTCTGTAAAGGCATAAGTAGTGAATTCCTGTATCAGTTGCGCTCTTTCGTCCCACGAAAATCCCTAACTTAGTGAAAAGGCAGTATAAAAAACTTCTCCAGGCAAATTCGGGTGATTTTCGGGTGATCAAAAACAAAGATCCATTTGATAATTGTACCCAAAGAGTCAACAGTGCAAGAGTTCTTACCCTCCCCTCAAAAAAGCGTTTAAATAGTGTTTTAAAATAGTCAACTTGAGACGATACTCACCAAACATAAGTCGTACCAATAGCTCCATGGTGATCGAAAAATTCATTAAACTTCGAAAACATCAAAATTCATTCAATTTCACCAAAACATTCCAAACTTTTCGAGTAACTGCCCCAGCATCAGCGTCACCTTGCGGGTCCACATAAGACCCATTTGTTGTGGTAAAATTTCTCCAGTAATGAAAAATCAACCCCAGGGTTAAAGGACAGGTAACACTGACAGCAAAGATGATACTCGCCCAAAGGATGTGGTAAGCTATGCCCGGGGAAAGGTAAAGGATAAAATAAATGCGTAATTGCAGCGAATGTTATGTCAGGTACCAATCATAACAAAAAGGTTGTGCTGGCGCAATATCCATGCCTTGAATACTTTGGTCAGTTCGTGGCCTTATAATTCAGTTTAAGGTTAAAGATAACAGTCACCTCATTATAATTTCGTTATGCACCGATTGCTGAATGAAATCTGTAAAATTCACAACATGGTAAAAA
The DNA here is from genome assembly GCA_023653785.1 of Ophioderma brevispina. Classification (NCBI taxonomy): domain Eukaryota; kingdom Metazoa; phylum Echinodermata; class Ophiuroidea; order Amphilepidida; family Ophiodermatidae; genus Ophioderma; species Ophioderma brevispina. The sequence continues at coordinate 75,175 of JAMKCH010001990.1, forward strand.
CACCAAAAGGATAATTTTCCCGTTGTGAATTCCCCATATACGTAGGTAAAGATGGTACCAAATTATCAGAGGGATGGCTGCCCAATGTTGGGCCTTGACATCCCAATGCGGGACAATCTGTTAGTCATTGAAGCCTATATACTAACGCGTTTAGGAAATGTGAATAAGTTTATACACAGATTTCTGCAAGCCGCCCATTGCTAACAGATAATACGTTTGGAACCATGCTTCAAGTAAGCAAAGAATCGCGAAAACTAAAAGAAAAGTTGTTTCCGTATCTGACAGATTAACAATCTGGTGAGAATAACTCAGAATAGCCAGCGCGCCAAAAAAACGTAAGAAGTTGTAAACATAATTAGAGATGTTTGAAAAAAGAAGGAAAAGGTCTCTATTTGAAAATGACGACATTGGTAGGCGTATTTTGTGCAGAGTTACGGCTTTCCATGCTGAAATGACAAACGCAAGCAGAGGCAAATGCAGCGCTATGCGAGTACTTTGCCAAATGTATATGTGTGTGGCTCTTATATTCATAACAGGCTTATTTTCAAAATGGCCACTGAATGCTATATACATAGCAACATAACCAATAGATGAAAGTAGCGATATACAAATCAACAGTCTGGTAGTGATTTTATGTCGTGAATTGTTTGTACTTTGAGTTCCGCTTCTGTGTGATTCATCGTTGTTGTTTGCAATTTGACCCCCCCCCCCCTTCTCTGTTAGGTAAAGAAATCATGTTACTGATACCATTAGCGTAGTCACTGGGCACCTGCGCTGTAATCTTCAATTTGTTGTGTGGGTTGTCCATTGAATTCCACAGATTAAGTAAAATTCCGATACAAATAGTTAAGAATTCAATTAAAAATGGTTCTAGAAAAGCCATAATGTCTTCTATAATATCTTGAAAATTCTCCTTTGAATCAGACGTATTCTGGTGAAACGTAGATCTGTTAGCTCCATCTTCAATAAAAGCATAAATTGGGCTTAGAGTAAAGATAAACCAAATCCACAATTCCCCACCAATCATCAAAGCAATTAAGAAATGGAAAGTGGCACAACTTTGCAAATGGACACCTTTGTACATTCCAAAAAATACCATCTGAACAATGAGAGACACTATGTATAATACATTCGTAGCAATAGAAAATATTTCACGAACATAACTGTTATGAACCGTTTGAGATGTATTGATATAGTTGCCTAAGGTAAGGAGGAGTTCACAAATCAAATACACAAGACCGCCTATACCAAATATAATTACTGAAAAAGGAAATGGTTTTCGATAAGAACGCAAAGATTCAGCGGAACAGGTAAGTACTCGATTGGATTCCTCGTTCAGCGAAGGTTGTTGTGGAGAAGGATCGTCGGGTTCACATGTAAGATCAATGCCATCCCTTTCACTTGCAGGCATTTGGATATGTCCCTTTGCTATCCAGTTCTTCATTTTGAATACAACGAATGCCCAAATCAACGTCAGTAGAAAAGCATAGGTGTTCGTGACAACGTGGACAATATCATATGTATGATTATTAACGAACGCTTGTGATTCGTGTTAGACATTACAATTGGGAATAAAGACAATGCTACACGCAACCTCCACGCAGAACTACACCATCACAAGAATTATAGCTTCCTGGACTTCCATTTGAATCATTACGATGGTGGTCATTGTCATTGCTGTCAGGTTGACTTGCGAGGCGGGGCACGGCAGACGGTTATCATCATAGGTTGTGAAATTCATCTTTACTTGTGAAGATACAAATATTTTTCCAATATTTAATATTGGTTTTTAAAAAATCATTGATTATTTAACACGGTTGGCATTGTACTGGCTATAAACCATACCTGTGAATGGTTTACTCGAAAATGTCTGTCTCACACACGAAGGAACTTTTGTATTAGAAAATTATTATCGGGGATCCCGATAATAATTCAACTGCTGCTGGAAACGGCCTTTCAACGTGAATAAGCCGGAAATAGTCGCCATGTACGTGTTCACGCTCATCCCATTAGTTATTTATTGGTTTCAGCAAGTCAAGTTAGAGGTATCTTCTCGAGAGGCACTATTTCATCATGGCATACATAAAAGTAGCATTTCAGCTCTGCCGTTACGTACAATCTGGGATCCAATTCTAATTACAAAATCGCTTCTTTTATGATAAATACGCATTTTCCTTAGCTTTCCGCAGTTTGCATGTATAATTTCCTAGACAATAACCAAACGTAAATGTGCCAAATAATGCAACTTTTAAAATTGGGGCGCTCTTCAAAAATGTGCCATTATTGCTTTAAAGGAGGATGGCCCGATTTAATATATATGAATTTTCATTTTGATAGATTGGGCCTTCACCCAAACTCCAACTCGCAAGTTTTTCGCGGCCCGATATTTCAAGCCGTTTTGATGTAAGACTAAAAACGTGATTTTGTAAGTACCATAGAGTACTGTGTAAAATTAATATTGGAAAACGACCAAAAAGGGGCACCTTTTGTTCACTCATAACTCTAAACCAACATCCTTTTATCCCAAGATTTTCACAGGGTAAAATGAAGAAAAATAGTAGCTGTCTTTTGATACCAAAATTTTGGCCACTTCCGGTCAAATCGAACTTCTGGGGACGAGGCTATTAGCATCGGGCCATGGACCGTGGTTAATATCTACAAAATCCTCAACAATTAATGTTGTGAGACCATCTTCAGGAATTCGAGTGGCTATAGTTTTGCGTTCATCGTATATCCAAACGGCACTACGATATGTGATTGGGCTGGGATGTTTGAATATTTAAAAACCTATAGGGTTTTAAGAATTACCGGCATATAGAAATTTGATACAACTGTGTTCTTAACCAGATTATTACAAAAATGTAAAAAACCTATAATGCTAAGCGTGTCACATGTCTTCAATGGGCACGCCTTAATGCCACGCAATGGACATGATTTGCACATGGCTTAATAGTTGTCGTCAAAAACATGTTTAAACCTCTCCATATTTCTAGGACATAAGTACACCATGTGAACTCGATTCAGGTACATCACTCTTCTGTACATTAGGTACATTACATTAGGTACATTAGGTAAAATCTTAGTAGCTTTGTAATCTGACTTTTGTGTGTTCATCTTCCATTGTGGTAAATCAATTTTAGGAGGGACGCATAATTTATTTGCCTATTATAATTTACCAATTAAAGGACCATTTACCAATTAAAGGACCATTTACCAATTATAGGGTTATTCCTTCATTTACCAATTAAAGGGTCTAACCCTTTAAAAGACCATTACGTAATTTCTGTATTAACTATTTAAAGGGCTATTCTTAATTTACCTTTTAAAGGACCACTCCGTCATTTACCAATTAAAGAGTTATTCCTTCATTTACCAATTAAAGGGTATTCATTTACAAATTAGTCATTCATTTCATTTATTTGCCAATTAAAGGGCCATTCCATCATATTTACAAATTAAATGGGTATACCTTAATTTACTATTTAATGGGCCCTGCCTTCATTTACCAAATCAAATAAAGGGCCATTTCATCATTTACCCCCATTGAAGAGTCATTCCTTTATTTGTCAATCAAAGGGCCATTTCCTAATTTTCCATGGAATTGTAGTTGCTTCATTTACCATTTAAAGGGACATCATTAAAATCAACATTTTCTAATTTTTTCCCCCTAAATGATCTGTTGCATCAAAATACCTGCGCCATCCATGTCCCTGGGTATTCTTCTGCGCCTGTCAGTGGGTGAGGAAATGTCATTTCATTTTAGACCTGTTCCTTGGATGACCTTAGGTGACCTTCTAACTGCCGGTTATGGAGCTGTGTTTATTAGGATCGGGTTCAACAGTCCACTTAGCTTCAAATAATTCTAATGGATGCAGACTGGTTTATGTACTATACGTGTACAATGTATTACCCATATTATTCCACACACCCCAAAGCTGCCCATGCGCTTGAAAAAATAAGTGCAATCCGCCCATACCGCCGTTGGCGGCTTACACTGATTTTTTAAGATATCATTACTTTAATCAAGATTATTAAATTTTAATTATGTAAATTGTTATTTTTGTGCAGAATTGTTTTTCGGTAATAGAAATTTAGATTTTACACAATGTTTTCGTGTATGGAAAAACTCTATCAAAGACTAATTTTGGAACAGTTTTAACTATGAACTTGACTATAAATTATTTTACAATCTTCAAAGCGTTGTGTAATAAAGATTTTACTGCATATCATTTCAAAAGTATTCCATTGTTCCATTCCAAATTATTTTTAGTTCCGTAATTTTCAGAATCGGTTAGTCGTTTCGAGCTTGCTGAAGTGCATCAAATCTTAATCTCTGCCTATCAAATTACTGTAGATTTCACAAATAAGTGCGACCTTCATAAAAATGGTGTTTTAGGTGGTCCATTTCACGTTGAGAGTAATGAGGATATTTAATGGACCACATGTAGAAAGTTTATGGTACTCAGACAATGTATATATTAACTGTAAATAAAATGTTGAATAAAAGCATAGTTCACATCTAAGATAGACTGCCCCCAGTCTCTGCTCTGTCTCTTGGTTTTTGAGTGCACTTGGTTAAGACACCCGAGAATGCTATTAAAACTAAAAATTTGAAGACTTTTCAGATACCACCCCTGGATATGCCGGTCCTAATGTATCGCGCCCTCTATTATAACCAACCAACTTTGCACAAACGCGAATTACACAGGGATCATGGAATTACACAAATCGGAGTAGCTCGCAGAGACTGTCCGAATCTGTAGGGAAACTGTCTCCAGCAGTATCGATTACAAGTAACGTGACCGCATTACCTTGCGCACATCTCGTTAATTTTGACTGCTAATACGGTGGACCAAGGATACGAACAACAGGTGGGAAATGGCACGCGACTTATAGGTCTCATTTATCGAACTCGACCCCGCTAGCTATTAGTTTTTGACCAAGATGCTTGTGTTATCAGAATTTATGTGTATATATCAGAGGGCCCAAGTACCGAAAAATTAAACAATAATAATAAAATAAAGAAGACGGGGAAGGAGAAGATGAGAAATCAGAAGTTATCCTGTGATTTGTCCTGTTTTTTTTTTGTTTGGGTTGGTGTGTATTTTCCTTATTGTCATATAAGATTATTAATAATAAATAATATGTCATTATAAAGCGCTGCTACTAAAGGATCTAAGCGCTGTACATAAATCACACAAACACACAAACAAATGACCAGTTTTTAATCTTAAATTAAATAAATACAATATACACTAAATATAGTTTATATTGATTGTCTCCCTCCCCTCCCCCTCCCGGGTGTTAGCTACTGAGCTGAAAACAGTATAAAACCATTTCAAAGGTAATTTTGCCAAAAAATAGTACCAACTAGTGTTCTACCCCATGTGTGACCTTGACTTATGTGTAACCTTTGACCACAGATTTGCCCATGTCAGTAGTCTACGCAATTGCCTTCGAGATGACCTTTGAGATTTGGGTCACTCTGAAACCAGTCGAGAACAAACGTGAGATGTCATCCCCCTACCTTCAGGCCAAAGTATCAGGGGGGGGCACTGTGCAATATGGAGTTTCAGCATCGTGTGGCACCGACACCCAACCACCTGGATAGAGAGAGAGACAGAGAGAGGGAGAGAGAGAGAGAGAGAGAGAGAGAGACCTATATATATTAGATATATATATATATATATATATGTTAGATTAATATTATCTATATATTAAATTTCACACGAATATTTTGCGAAAATGATTGCAATAAAAATACATCATCATAAAGTCAAATAAAACATTAAAACAGGGAAATCGGGATGTGAGAGGCCAAACACCATACAATAATTATTGCAAACTGCAAAATTCCTTGTTGGTGGTGTGGGGTTGGTCTGCCATGAGCCAAACCACATTGGTGCGCGTGGTGACAACCCCCCCCCCCCCCAGGGGAGTAGTCAACAGTACAGCCGCTCAGTTCCCGGGGCTCGATTTAAATCCTGCGCAAAAAATAAGACGTCACACTGATTGGTCTTGCTAAACGTCTCTTACGCACATACGACACGTCAAGATGACCAAGGGGGTGGAAACGCCATTCCGAAAAAAGCCAGTCGTTCCGTGCTGGGCGCTGACATGTTGACTATTGCAAACGGAATAAATAGCAGTTGGGTGCTTGTATACACACATAATGTCAATTCGCGTATCAAACAATCCGGCAAAATCTCAGTTGTTGGATGTTGGGTGTATTGGGTGGTAATTTTTTCCTCCCCTGGCCACACAACGATGAAAATGACACAAAAAAAAATAGCAGATCGTCTTGATTTAAATAAAAAACCGCCTCAATGAATACATCCTTTTTCAACCTAAGCGGCGCTTGGCATTATGAAGAAAAAAGAGTATATGCGCACAGCAACTGATCCATGTACAACTCTTATTACAACCTGCCACCTCTAACCATACATTAATTTGTATAACTAACCCGACTTAGTGTATAAGCAAAGGGCACCCACAGTATGTGGAAGAAGCGGAGGCAACCATTGATTTCTATTGTGTGGTAGCTCTATGTTTTTCCTTTTGGTCGGGCAATAACATGCGAGACGGTGAATTTCTAAAGATTACGTACCGTTTTTTGCCTCTCTATCTATATAGAACCTCTTTGAGATGCACAGTGCGAGTGTACCGGTGTAGAAAGTAAACCATTGTCCCGGCGTACTCATAGTCCGGGAACAATGGTGAACAATAGGGCAATCGATTCAGTTGACTCTTTCCAACCTTAGTCTCACGCTTTATTCCGTTATCGTCTATGGATGCCCCGGACTATGACTCCCCCGGACTATAATCTGCTTTCAACACCGGAACCATTCGTTTTGACTAATTGTTTTTAATATGGGCGCTTATTTTCCCCCCGACCACTCGGGGGATATTTTGAGACGTTTTCCCTACAGATTCGGAGGGTCCACGGATATGTTTTGTTGAAGAGTCTAAGTGTAATTTCAGGTCGCTTAGCATTTTCATCAACGTTGGAACCGAGGGAGGGTCTACACCAAAAGCATTGATGCTTCATTTGAAGTATCAGGATGAAAACCACCATCCAAATATTAGTTCAATTAAATGTTGTTTTATTTGAACATAACTTCCTTTGACACTACAAAATTCATTTCTTTAAATCACAGTACTGGAGAAATAATGTCATTCTTATATCAATGCCACGTAACACAACTAAGTTTTTATTTTTGCCATAAAAAGTGGGCCAAACTTTTATAAGAGATTAGCACAAAGCGGGTTTAGCCAAGTCCTATCATTAACGGGACCCATTGTAGAACTGATGCATCAGTTTTCAGTAAGCGCCGATTCTGTAAATTAAAGTTTGTACCATGGACACAACATGTTTTGTGATGGCAACAAAGGCCTAGTCCTCCACATGGCTGGTGATTGAACCATCACCCATTGGATTTATGTATGGAGTCTCACGTAATTTGAAATCTACTATAACACTCATATAATTCCCGTATCCATTTCTCACGTGATAGGTAATCGTGATAACTCACACTTCCTGTTTCAGTTGCAGTTTCACTATTCAAAGCAATTCCCCTAATTTCTGGGAATATTGGACCTCTAAACACATTTTCTAAATATGTTATTTAAAGCAGGCATAAACTGCCATGTGAGCTTGTAGACACCTATGAGACCAATTTCGAAGGTGTATGGACAAACAAGTACAATAAGAAATCCGTACAAAACTTTGTTTTGAACTTGCCTGCTATCGTACTGGGTACTTGGTAGCTCTTTGGTGTGGGCCGTAGCTACTCCTCGTATGAATTTATAACAATTTTAACAGGAGGTGGGGTGGTCACGAAGCAAAAAACTAGGGGTGTGCTACTTGTATGCTCTGTTTGAAGGACTTGTTGGTGGGTTGATCGATGATGGATTGGATACTATTCCATTCTTTGATCGTCCGGGGAAAGGAATTTGGAAGGATTGACAATCTCGTGTTGTGAAGGGTGACTTGCTGGTTGTGTCCTCTAAGTGCAATGTCTGTCTTTTAATTGGTTCAATATATGTCTTGGCGATATCCAGTTATCCATGGGGAATTTTATTAAAGGCATTGTCAGTGAGTCTGTGTGTTATTGAAGGACATCCCCACTGAGTGCTTTTCAACATCTCTGTTGAACTAGCTTCTTGCGAATTAAAATGTCGGTATATCCTTCAGTAGTATAGAGATCCAACGCCGCACAATACCATACTCCCAAGTGCGGTCTGACCAGGGGTATGGATACAGTTAAGCCACTATCAGCGATTTTTTTCACAATTGTAAAACAAACAGCGCCCCATATTTTTATCAAAATGCAGTTTTTTGCAATGTTGGTGGTGAAAATTATTGTAGTTAAAAGACATCCCATGTAAGAGGCTAAGCTTAACGCGCCGTATTTGTCAAGAAATGATGATTTTAATGCTTTGGTTATAATAAAGTCGGGATCGGATCGAATTTTTTAGTCGCAAAAAAACATACTCGTAAATGGCATCTTTAGGACGCTTTAAAATGCTTAGTGTCTGTTTGTCACAGGGAAACATAATAACAATCGGTGTTTGATCTGGACCATAAGCAACTAGTAATTTAGAGATGAAATGGGCATTTTGATTTTAAAAAACAATCGCTGAAGTGGCTTTAATTGAAGCAATGGTGGGGAAAATTCCCTTGGAGTAACCCAATCACTCTAGCAGAGAAGCTTTGGCAGCGGGCATGGGGACTTTATTTATTCACCTCATGTGGGGGTTATAAATCAAGAATCCTATCCTCGAAGTTTGGGGGGGGGAAGGTTTTCTTTTGAAGATGTTTTTCTATGGTTGAAGGGTGCTGAATCAGAATTTTTGGCGTCCAACCTCTGGAAAAGTGGGAACTTGTAAATTAAGGGGTTAAATGAGTACGGGGTAAATTTGAATCATGTTAAATTGTGTTTATAATGTATACCAAGATTTGTCTCTATCATAAGGAGTTAGATAGTAAGGTGTCTAGGTTCCGACCTTTAATTAACACGGTACAGCCCTATTAGGTTATCGGTTGAGGTTGTTAAATTATCGATCAGATGTTTCCAAATGAACGATCAATGAATGATGATGTGCTCCAAAGTGTACAGCAAACAATGGTCAGGGAGATGGAGATTGGACGGTAAGGTATAGAAGGGTCGTGGGTTTAGCCCCTTTCTTGAAATAAGAGAAATCTTTGCTGTTCCCCCTGTAGGTCACCAGTACTAGAGGACTGCTGAAAGATGAACTAAGGATGGGAGGCGATTTCATACAAAACCATCTTCAGGGCAGTTTGATATTTCATCTGGTCCTGCAGCTTTTGAAGGATCAATATTATGGAGAAGTTTTTCCACCCCTCCTGTGGAGATGGTGATGTCAGACATGTTTTCATACGGATTATGATCTACATGTGGTGAACTGGGTGGTTCCATGTCCTCCCTGGTATAAAGACACTTGTGCACTCAGAGCAGCAGCTTTCTCACAGTCTTTGGTAAAGGTATAATTTTTACCTTAAAGGTGCTTGTTCCGATTTATGTGTATTGTGTTCTCTACTTGATATGAGAGCCTGGCACTTGCACATACACCCCATCAAGTACTGTGGGAAACAGACTTGCAGTTTTGATGGTAGACGCAATAATGCATGTTGCAGAGTCCTATTCAGTACTGTGCTAATATTGATGGTTAACCACTAAAATGGCGTGTTTTTTTTTATATCTTGGGAATGAAATGGATTTGAGGGCTCAAATTTCAGGACGACAATGAGAAAAATACGGCCTTTCATCTGATATCAAAATCGAGACTACTTCCGGGTAAACCAGGGGGTCCCAAAGACGATCGGAACATGCATCTTTAAGCACTGGGACCACGGTGTTATCCTTCCTATTTGATCTAACAAAGCTCCAGAATTTCTTTGGATGGTCAGAATTGAGGATTTTGCAGACATGATCTTTTTATATGTCTGATGGTTTTGTTGACAGCTTTCTGGTAGTCTTTGAACTGCGCCCAGTAGTTGTCACTGCCAGATAATTTAGCACAAGCATTCAGCAACGGAGTGAAGGAGAGATGGATGGCGAGTGAAGAGCAGATCCAGTGTATTTTCTGTACCATTAACATGTCTTCTGGTCTTGAAAAACACTTTTTGGCTAAGAAGATGGTCATTTGCAAGTTGAATGAGCTTCTGTTGCAGTGGACTTTCCGCTTTCAAGATATCCTCATTCCATTCCATGCCTGAAACATTAAAATCTTCACCTAACACAATACACAGAGTGGTGGTTGCATCTCGAAGAAGTTTCAGACTGGAGTCCAGGTTAAGTAATGAGTCATAGTTGTGGTTTGGCTGACGGTAAAAGCACCAGTGAGGATGTTTTCCTATTGAAGAGTTAGTTGGCACCAAATTAACTCAGTGTCATCAAACCATAAGGTCAGTTCTTTCATAGCAAGGTATGTTGTCACGAACAGCAATAAACACACTGCCTCCACCAGATTTAAGTGATTAAAGGTGCTTGTTCCGATTTATGTGTATTGTGTTCTCTACTTGATATGAGAGCCTGGCAACATGGAAAAACTTGCGGTTTTGATGTCAGAAACAATAATGCATATTTCAAAGCCCTATTCAATACTGTGCTAAAATTGATGGTTGACCATTAAAACCATGTTTTTTTGTTTATATCTTAGGAATGAAATGGATTTGAGAGCTCAAATTTCAGGAAACAATGAGAAAAATACGGCCTTTCATCTGATATCAAAATCGATACAACTTCGGAGTAAATCAGGGGGGTCCCAAAGACGATTGGAACATGCACCTTTAAGTTTGTAAACATTTTATTTGTGGGTGAATTTTAAATATGCTTTACCATGACGAATTTGGAAAGAACAATTTTTGATGGAATATACCACCTTATTTCAATGTAAATGCACAATTAAATTGTTTGAATCTTAAAAATGTTTAAGCTAAGATTTTGAACAAAAACATGTTTCAATTGTTACTTCTAAATTCTCCGTCAATAACGCTTCAACGTTCTCGTTGTCAGTAATTAACCTGCCGAGGCATTTACAGAGCTCAAATGAGAGGTCTTATGTCCGGAAATCACATTTACAATTATATTTTGACCAATTATTGAGCATTTCAAACAGTTCCTTCACAGCTGTTGTAGGTTGAGCTAACACTAGTAAAAGTCATGGTTCCAATGGAGACCTTTTCCGAGATCAACAGAAATAGGGGTCTACAAGGTGGCAAAGCTGTAATTAACTCTTGGTAACAAATCACCCATCACTCAGAGCAGATTAAAACTCGTAAGAGAACAGTCATTATGCGTGTTCAAAAAAAGACAGGTGAAATGGAATTCTTATTCAAGTTGTGGAGGGGTTTAGTAAGCAAAAACACCGCAATATCGATTGACTTGTTTGCTTTATTATATGAGACGGATATTAGATAGTGCGTCGTCGCCCAAGTCTTTACTCCCGCGGGTATAAGGTTACATAGTGCACGCAGCTAGTAGGGTTGGTTCATTTTGAGAGCGGGGGAATACTTTTGCCCTTTTAACTAATTTATTATTGAAATAAAAAATATTTTAAGGTGCTTAAAAACAACAAAAACTAAAGAAGAATGAGAATAAAAGATGGATTTGTGTTTTGCCTATCTAAATCGTGTCTATGGGATGGGCAGGCCAATATTTTTTATCGCGTGGATAGCGGCTGCGCCGGCATACAATACTCAAATATTGGGAACCTGGCCCATCCAATATGACACGATCATTAGATAGCAAAACAACAAATCCTATCTTTTATTCTCTAAAATCAACAAAAGACGAAAAAAAAATCCGGTGAGAGACCAAGACCTAGGATCTAGGCTTGAATTTTGTCTGCATGTCATGACGTTTCTCCCCTTTTATAAATTCTGTACTACCACTCCCTCTCTGAAAATAAGCTTTGAACCACCACCAATTGATTTTTTTGATTATTCAGACAATGTCCGGGATAGCCCTAGAAAGCCTCGACAGGAAGGCTTATTTCCATTGGGGTTCCATTTTCCGGGACGGATTTGGACAGCCAGGGTTAATCGCCCTACTCTTTTGACACTGATGTGATTGTGCATGCACAGGTGGACTCTCTGTACATGGACGACTGCTTAACGTCCCCTCCGGAGGACGGGGTATTATAATGGTTCATTTGCCCAAGTCCAACTGAACATTGGGGAGAGCGAATTGTGACATTCGTAACAAATCTCATTCTGCACCACCCCACCTTCAACTATCTGTGTTGGTCTCTGGATAGGTCTTGACTACAAGTCCTTGGGAACAGTTAACCAATAATTGATCCTGGTAGCTTTTAAATAGAGGGTGTATCTATTTTTTCAATGAAGGCCCCAAAGTGGTTGTCAAGTCCCAATGGATACTGATGTAAACCAACCTTATTCCTGCTTAAAGGCGCAAACAAGAGATTTGGGTGCATCCATATATTGTGTGTGTGTTGAGATATCATATAGATAAAAGACACCCAATAGATTCTTTGCCAGCATTTGGCTACAGAATGCGAAAGTGAAAACAAAGGCGTGATTTTCATTTGCTAAATTTCAATATAAAACATAGGCCAAAATTAGTATTAGTAAATTAGAAATTTCCACAATTTCTGTACCAAACAAATGATTCTCAGTTTAATCATTTTCCACATGGGGATACTTTGATAAAAGCTTGAATTAGTGCCAAAGATCAGAAATTTCCACATTTTTGGGGAAACCTGTTATGTGAAATTCTTGTTGCACCTTTAAGAAATTAGTTTTTAACTCTTCTCATTCTCGAATAGATTTTGCAAACACTATCCAAGTTTACAAAACTTACCAATTAGTTTAATACTAGAGTAAGGCAATAGAAAAACATGAAATCCTGTGCACTCATGTAGGAATCTGTGTTCTATTGAATGCTCCTCTTAAGTTTGTCTTAAAATTAATCAAAAATGCATTTTAAAAACAAACTTTATCAAAAACCCTAACGTTTGCAGCGTGTAATTTACCCAACATTCGTTCACATCCTACCATATCCACATCATATTACTAATGCTCTGGTTGTCATTTGGTTAACATTGTTAATATAAGAACAAGAAACCGGAACAAGAAATAAGCAGTCCGTTAATTAAGCTGGCCACCACAAGTTTGGTTTTAATTCGGAACAATAAGTATCTATGGGTGAATTAGACTGTACAGAAAAAAAGTAATCCATATTATTCAAATATGTAAATGAGTTCATAATATTCATAAACTGTCAGGAAAAAGTATACAGCAAAAAGTAAAGTTACAGCAAAAAGTAAAGTATACAGCACCAGTCCTCATCACACTATCACTTAATGTGTTAGAAGTTAATTGGTGTTGAGGGTGGGATGGTAGAGAGAATCACAATCACATTTTATTCAAAATATGCAAAGTTCATTAATATTTCAGAACCTAACAAAATAATTACATAAGCATAATTACATCAAATCCTTCACATTACTTCTTTGTTCATGTGCTTAGTCAATGAACAGAATAAAACACACGATCACGCTCGTGCAACGGAGTTAAAGTAATGTTTAATTATACCAAAAGTATACAGCCAGGGGTCGATTTAGAAAATAAAAATTTACATGCAGAGAAACCCTTGTTTTTTTTCTCAAAAATGGGCCTGAAAAAATACAATAATTTACATGCAAAGGGGGAAATTCTTGTAGCAAGGACACAGCGTACAAGCACACAGTACATGCCTTTGTGCATGTAAATCCCCTCTAAATCCAACCCTGTATACAGCATAGTCTTCATGGCTGATCTATCACCCAATACAGGTTTGAAGCTCAATGGAAGAGATAGATCCTTTGTCTTGAAAGGCCCTCCTGCAAACCAATACATTATGGGATACTTGTTTTCTTGATAAGTATCCCATAATGCACTGGTTTTGCAGGATGAACACTTTCAGGCAAAATGACCTATCTACAGTCCCCAATGAAAGGCTAATTTGTTGATGAAGAGTGGATTTGAATAATGTAGCCAGCCAAATTGAGCCAATATTGCACCATTATCCATCAACACCAAATGTTTAATATAGATAATCACAACTTGTGGGGCCAAACATGCCGTCTTGCAGCAATTTATTTGTTGACTTGTTAATGCTCTAAACATTCAAAATAATACAATTTAATAAAATAGAGATTAATGGAATGCATTTTATTGCAATACCACACACGTCCTGTCGTAGGCAATAACCCGACAACATTTAACTATAACCAATAGTAGATAGCCTGCTTGATTCATCCCTTAATGAAATGTATGGAGCACATGCATGTTAGTCAACATTTTTTATTGTGTCACTAGTGGTCACCATTTCTAGTTATTGTGGTTCCTAATTATCCTACATTGTATCTTTTGCCACAAAGATGTGTTATAAATTTCCACTATGTTCACCAACAATGTTGGCAGTCAAATAACTGATTTAAAAAAATCGTTTTGTACAAAACAGTATTTAAAACAAACAAAAAATACATCTAACTGGGCACAGCATTCATTTCCCAACTGAGGTTTCAATCATTTTAAGTTTGTAGCCTTGTCAATAAAAAATATCCTTGTTGTCTCTGGAAGAAGTATCAACGAATATCTACCAACATACTTGACAATCCAGTTACAACTGATTTTGATTTGAACTTATTTAACACTGAATAGCATGAAATGCTAGTGTTTAGCAGCCATTGGCATCATGCATTGAAATTGTTGCCTGATGTCATTGCTTAACTTTGCTCTACAAACCAACTGATTGATTGACAAGGGTACCATTTCATCCCTTACTGCTTGTAAAGCAGGAGTCTGGCAAATAAACAGTCAAACCCTGATCTCTAACATTTGATAACTAACTCTGGAGTTTAGTTTTGAAAAAATTTTAAGCAAAAACATTGAAAAAGTTACTTGGCATAAGAAAAGCTTCTTCCGATCAAAATTTGGTTCAAAAGCATGCCAAGGTAAAAGTAGATCAAAACATGGCCCTTGCCCACCATCAGCCTCATCTCTGAAATTTATATTTGCTGATATGATAATGATTTTGGTGTCAGAATCAACTAACTATTTTTATTATTTGGTGTGAAATTGTTGTATAAAATGTTTTGGTTTAATGTTATGAGCGATGTGTTCCATTTTCATCTAACCAAATTATATTTATTCATATCTATGGGGGCTTATAAGACCATGTTTTAGTTCTCACATCCACATAAATTGAAATAAGAGTGGAAATTTACAGATGTGGTTTTGATAACCAATTATGTACTTCAAATATGACTTAAATATATGCCTTTGCTCCAAACACTCAAATAACGATACCTAATTTAGACAATAAAATACCTATTAGTCACAAAGATCCCAGTTTAGCTATTTCACATCATTCACCTTACCGAATAAAAATATGTACATATTTAAAGAAAGCCATCACCTCCAATCCTACAAAGATGAAAATGTTATCCACATAAACCTGGTCAAAATAATTCATTCACATTTCAAATTTCTACATTTTAAGCTCCTTGAAATGGTTTGTACAATCAACTTTCACAACACGATTAATTTAGAACATAATAACATACTGTTAAGAAATTAACTACAAGTATATGCTTATTTGACAAGCAGCCTAATTAACAGCATGCAAATGCTCTTCTTATGGCACAGAAAAGAATTAATATGAAAAAGTCCACTTCCCACAAAAAATATACTGCAAACATTTTCAAAATTGTATAACTTTACACACAAGAATAAGCACAAGAATGGCAAAATAACATCAACAATTAATTCAAACACTCTTTTGCCAATGGGTGTCTGTGCCATCTGATGTCTGAACTGGATCAGACCTTTGGGTACTGAACCATGATAGAATCAACACAAGTCTGGCCATGCAACTGCATCCTATCAGCATGGCAGTGCCAGAATTCATTTGGTTTCCGTCCTTTGGTGGTGGGGGGGGCAGGGGTAGGAGGGGTGGCAAAGTAAATTGGGGCATAATCCTACATTTTGAATTTTTGGCCCTAAATCAACTTTTTTTCAAAATCCTCATTTTTTCTTTCTGGACTGGGAGGCAACTGGGAGGGGGTAAAAAAAGTCAAATTCCTATACCAAAGGTTTATGGGATGTAATCTTCAGAAGAAGTGTCATCACTTTGAAAAATCTGTAAGAATCCTTTTGAGTGTTAAGATTGCCATTTCTTACAATAGCTGCTGCTTTTGTTAATTTGTCCATAATACTAAACTGCTGAACCTAAAATCCACCCTTAGCACTAATAAGCCATCCTATTGAATTGGCTATTCAAATGGTCAAATTATGTCATTGCCAATCAGAAGTTTAGTTTGAAATGCTTACAGCTGTACCAAAATCTCAAACATCAAATTTGGGCATAAGTTCAATATACCCTTTACTCTGGCCATTATCGGTGCTTATTTTGTTTAATAGAATAATCACATGTGATATAGTATATTGTAATTATGCCCAATTTGTAACGCAGTTTTTCTGATTTTTGTCAGAGCAGATTTGGAGGACCTGTTCCTTGGAACATACCAAGCCATTAACAGATCACTACACAGATACAAATCAGTTATTAAATGAGTAAGCCCTACTAAACATAATCATATCTTGGGACAATTGCCATAAAGGGCAATGAAACGCAATTCAATATGTTCTTGTTAAAATTATGGTTCCTCTGTGCCACAATCTTGTGCCAGGAAATTTAGGGATCAAATCAATACTCAACCGCGGGCAGTTCCGATCCTGTCCCGTTCCAGGCGGTTCATTTATCCCGCTCAATCTTCAGAATCCTTTAATCCCGATTGATTAAATTCATCAGCAAACTCAATGAAGTAATTGAACCGCGCGGAACCAAGCAGACCCCGGAAACGCCGCCAGTTTGAGTATTGAATTCATCCCTATAGTGCTTGAACACCTTTTTCAGAACACAGTTCTCCTCTCTGATATATTTGTTTAGTGCTTAAATTATCCTGTACAGAACCAGACTTATTTTTGTTAATTTTGATCTTAATGTCCCAAAATTCGTAATACATGTAGCTCTTAACCAATGATTATTTCTTTAAACACTTTCCGATGTAGTGTCCCGATGGAATTTATGATTTAAACTTCATCCAGGAAATATAGCATCTTTGTTATGATAAATCAGCCGTGACACATGACTAGCAAGTAGTCATTGCTTCCTATCTCCCTTGTGGTATAATTCATCATAGATCAATTACCAACATTTGAATATTCTACAACATGCAAAAACTGCTTCTTGTACCAACTAACTACAGAATTCATACACACCAGTATTTATAAATGGTATTATTTAAAGTGATCCACAACCTAATTACGGTATGCATGAGTAAAGTTAATTAAAATATTGAGAATACAATATGTATTACAAAAATTACAACTACACCATAGAATAAATCATGTAAAGTTACATGACCTAAACTAAACATAAGAAAAAAAATAAGCAAGGTTTTAAGAAAAATAATTTAGTTTAAAACTTCTGAACATTTTAAGTTAAAGATCCATCATCTCACACTTGCTGCTCTACAAATGTAAGATCCATGTAGATGCAATGTGTTTTCCTCTATAGAAAAATTTGATAGCCCCGGTTTATAAGCCAATCCCTTAATGCACCCTACCTTAAAGCGGCACTGGCATATTTCCACAACATATGAAATTTCTTATTTGCTCTCAAATGACAGTCTAGCCATTGGAAAATATAGCTAATATTTTACACAGAAAAAACATACCCCAACACAGATAGGGACATTGATATGATAAGACATCCAGTTAATTTGTAGGTCAACTTTTAAGTTTTCCATAACTTAATCAACAAAATGTGTATATTCCTGTATATTTTTTTTGACTCGTACTCATTGATATTAAAACACAAAGGTTATAGACCTGTCACAAACAGTGGGCATAGCGTGAGACAAACCGTGCATACGAGTGATGTTCTTGAGTTTTTTAAACGCCATTTTCGTCATTTGCTGAATTTAACGTCGCCGCGACGTGAAATTATAAATCGTTGTGTACCCGTCAGCAGCTGTTTTGGTCTTCATTTCGGGTGAGTGCTTTTGTATATAAAAGCTTTACAACCATGCAATAAAAAATCGATTTTGAAAAATCTTGAGGGCGCACTTCTATTTTTCAAATGTGCCAGTGTATCGTTAACAGTATATTGACTCATTACAGATTATTAGAGTATGTGGAGAGCCTTGCACACTGGTAGTAGGATATTCAACTTTTTGGTGCACTGAAGGTCTCCAGTTCAAACCCGATAAGGCCCACTTGCCTGGATTACTCAAGTACTAATACTGGATTTAAGGTGGTATAACACTTGGGCAAATGCACAGCAGAATGTATGGTAAAGCATAGGTACACTGCAATGCAATTATGGGATTGGTTGTTAAGCTAATCTCTGAGGTAGCTTTCATAATACCCAAATTGGGTTCAATTTGGAAAGAAATGGAGAATTGGGAGAAGGCTGATAGTTGAATTAAGCGAGTAAATCAAGGAATATTACTCCTGATTGAAGGCACATACATAATAAAGTAACTCCATGCCTTAAAAATTCTATAGCATAGCACTATACTACTATGAAGTTGAGTCTAGAACTTTCCCCTTGGCTACCTAACTGCACTTACAACTTCAAAACAATCAGCCAGGACAGAATTTGGATCCTTACTGAGCAGGCTCAGCATTTACCAAATTTCATTACAGGAACCTAGTATTAGGCAATTCAATTGAAGTCACCCTACCTCTGAAAGACTTGTATAAAGTCTTCCACAGGGTGAGTATGGGTTTAAAGCAATAATAGCCCTTTTTCTTTGAAGAGCGCCCCCAATTTTCAAAAATGTTGAGTTTTTTACATGGTTGCATTGGTAACGGCTAGTATCAACTATAACGTGAATGGATAAGCTCGAAAATGTCTATATGTAGCAAACGAAGAAGTTTGTAATTAGAAAATTAAATCGGAGATCTCGGAAACTGCCTTCCCACTATGAAAATAGCCCGGAAATAGCGCCATGACAGTGTTCTACGCTCATCCATCCCTTGTTTTTTTTGGTTCAGACAAGTCAAGTTAGAGGTCATTTTCTTGAAGTGCACCTCGTTCATCTGGACGGACATAAAATTAGCATTTCCAGCTCTGCCGTTGTTAAGTACAATCTGGGATCCCAATTCTAATTACAAAATCGCGTATTTTATGATAAATAACATTTTTTAGCATTCTCGTTCGCAGAGTGTGTTCTAGACAATTACCAACATTAACTGTGCAAGAATATCAAATTTGAAAATTATGGGGTGACTCTTCAAAAACGTGCTGTGATTGCTTTAAAATGGGATAGCTGCACTGTGTGGCTGCATTTGAGATTTAGACCAGGGCTCTGACTGTTACAGTCTGTCGAATCCCATAGTCAATTTCCATGTTCATTCATCACACTCCATTTGGAACTTCTGCGGTTGGGAATATTGCAGAGCTTCGACAGCACAGGGACATAACAATGGCCCCATAATGCAGTGGGCACACAGCAACCCCCAGGTGAAGGGTATAAAGTAATTATGCCAAGTACCCATAATTTTATGGAGCACACATCATGAGGATTTGAGAACAAAACAATTACAGGTGGCCTTATACAATAAATTAACCTGCTTTTACTCTTAATACATACAATTAATATACATTTACTGCTCAACATATTTTACACACAATTCTTGTTCGTTAAGCCCTTGGACTTCCAATGTGCATGACTATAGTGCTTTCATCTTCCTCGAGTCAGTGATGTCAGTGTGTAATGCATAAGTCGCAGCATTAAATTGCGAGCGTTGATTCAAAGCGCTGGCATACGCACGCACACGAATACAGGCGGTGCGAAAATATACACGCATAACATCTGAATGCATTGATGTCAGTGACTCGAGGAAGGTAAATGGAGTATAATGTGTTGCTTCCCAATTTTCTAACGTGTTGCTTCCCAATTGTCTAATTCTTTGTAGACATGTATGCATACATTCTATGATACCTCATATTTCTGAAGCACACTAGAGAAAATTATTTGCACATTTACACAAAGAGATTGAATACATATATGTTCCAGTGTAATACTATTGGTTATCCTTTGTTTGTTCATGCAATACAGAAAAATATCATTGGTTTGAGGTCGGCCAAATGTGATACATCCTCAGTATTGCACAAAACAAACATGGAAATAATAAATTCATCATTCAGTACACATGAATTTAAACCAAAATAATCCAGTTATCTTCCCAAAATTCCAATATAAATTCCTTCTTTTTGTTTTTCACAAGAAGTGAAGCACTTCCAGTGACCATGCCATTATGTGTGTGACGAGGAGTGAGACAAGTCAGCCTCTTGTGTAATGCAAATTTGCATGTCATCTTCACATGGGAATTTCTGTAACCTGACCCATCTGACACTTTTTTCTGACACACTTATGAATTCGGAAACCTTACGGAATAAACATGTGCTTTATTCTGTGAAAGGTTTCTGAATTCATAAGTGTGTCAGAAAAAGTGTGTCAGATGGGTCAGGTTACGGAAACTCCCTCTTCACATTGACCGTCTGAATTACTCAATTGTTGACTCCAACCATGCAATACGGAAATATATCACATGGCTGTCAGCCAATGAAATAGCATTATTCATGTCTACTGAATGATAGAGGCATATACTGCACATACAGTTGAATGGCCAATTGATTTCTTTTTCAATCAGAATGAAGTAGTTGTGCCTGCTAACATTGAATTAATATAAAACAGTGTTAATTATAAAAAGCAATACAACAGATACAGCAGAGTGTGTGTGTGTGTGTGCAATGCGCATGTATGTCTGTGTGTGCATGTATCTTCAGTGTCTAACTTCCGACTGAATAGAGTATAGAGACGACCTCATTTTATGTGGGGTCAATGCACAATTTTAACTTTGAACATGTATATATCACGATTGATTAACAAGTTAATGGGACTATTAATAAAATTTGGATCCAAGGGAGAATCTTCCACTTCAGGTTTGAGATAACCATAGGGTCCAAAAATTATTTTAGTAAGGTACACATTTAACAGAATATTACAAAATCATTCTTCTTGAACTTCACATTTTCCTTCCTGATTACCATGCACTGGCCATTGTTAAGTCTTGTGATTATATACCCATGTGTGTACACTATTCAAAATACATGTATATTTCAGTATATGCATATATTTAGAAAAATGATACCCAGGTATAAGCCAATCCCTTTAATGCCACCCTAACCTTAAAGCTGGCATGGCTATTTCCACAAAATATGAAATTTCTTCAATTTGTCTCAAATGACAGTCTAGGCATTGGAAGAATAGAGTATATTTTAAACATAAAAATAACATACCCCAAAACAGATAGGAACATTGATATGATAAGACATCCAGGTTTAATTGTAATGGGTAATTGGTAGGTCAACTTTTAAAACGCCTTTTGCCGTAACTTATCAACAAATGTGTATTATTCCCTATGTATATTTTTGACTCGTACTCATTGATATTAAAACACAAAGGTTATAGACCTGTCACAAACAGTGGGCATAGCGTGAGACAAACCGTGCATACGAGTGATGTTCTTGAGTTTTTTAAACGCCATTTTCGTCATTTGCTGAATTTAACGTCGCCGCGACGTGAAATTATAAATCGTTGTGTACCCGTCAGCAGCTGTTTTGGTCTTCATTTCGGGTGAGTGCTTTTGTATATAAAAGCTTTACAACCATGCAATAAAAAATCGATTTTGAAAAATCTTGAGGGCGCACTTCTATTTTTCAAATGTGCCAGTGTATCGTTAACAGTATATTGACTCATTACAGATTATTAGAGTATGTGGAGAGCCTTGCACACTGGTAGTAGGATATTCAACTTTTTGGTGCACTGAAGGTCTCCAGTTCAAACCCGATAAGGCCCACTTGCCTGGATTACTCAAGTACTAATACTGGATTTAAGGTGGTATAACACTTGGGCAAATGCACAGCAGAATGTATGGTAAAGCATAGGTACACTGCAATGCAATTATGGGATTGGTTGTTAAGCTAATCTCTGAGGTAGCTTTCATAATACCCAAATTGGGTTCAATTTGGAAAGAAATGGAGAATTGGGAGAAGGCTGATAGTTGAA
The DNA here is from genome assembly GCA_023653785.1 of Ophioderma brevispina. NCBI lineage: Eukaryota > Metazoa > Echinodermata > Ophiuroidea > Amphilepidida > Ophiodermatidae > Ophioderma > Ophioderma brevispina. The sequence continues at coordinate 97,348 of JAMKCH010001990.1, forward strand.
TTAAGCGAGTAAATCAAGGAATATTACTCCTGATTGAAGGCACATACATAATAAAGTAACTCCATGCCTTAAAAATTCTATAGCATAGCACTATACTACTATGAAGTTGAGTCTAGAACTTTCCCCTTGGCTACCTAACTGCACTTACAACTTCAAAACAATCAGCCAGGACAGAATTTGGATCCTTACTGAGCAGGCTCAGCATTTACCAAATTTCATTACAGGAACCTAGTATTAGGCAATTCAATTGAAGTCACCCTACCTCTGAAAGACTTGTATAAAGTCTTCCACAGGGTGAGTATGGGTTTAAAGCAATAATAGCCCTTTTTCTTTGAAGAGCGCCCCCAATTTTCAAAAATGTTGAGTTTTTTACATGGTTGCATTGGTAACGGCTAGTATCAACTATAACGTGAATGGATAAGCTCGAAAATGTCTATATGTAGCAAACGAAGAAGTTTGTAATTAGAAAATTAAATCGGAGATCTCGGAAACTGCCTTCCACTATGAAAATAGCCCCGGAAATAGCGCCATGACAGTGTTCTACGCTCATCCATCCCTTGTTTTTTTTGGTTCAGACAAGTCAAGTTAGAGGTCATTTTCTTGAAGTGCACCTCGTTCATCTGGACGGACATAAAATTAGCATTTCCAGCTCTGCCGTTGTTAAGTACAATCTGGGATCCCAATTCTAATTACAAAATCGCGTATTTTATGATAAATAACATTTTTTAGCATTCTCGTTCGCAGAGTGTGTTCTAGACAATTACCAACATTAACTGTGCAAGAATATCAAATTTGAAAATTATGGGGTGACTCTTCAAAAACGTGCTGTGATTGCTTTAAAATGGGATAGCTGCACTGTGTGGCTGCATTTGAGATTTAGACCAGGGCTCTGACTGTTACAGTCTGTCGAATCCCATGTCAATTTCCTGTTCTCATCCACACTCATTTGAACGTCTGCAGCTGGGTAATATTGCAGAGTTTCGATAGCACAGGGACATAACAATGCCCCATAATGCAGTGGGCACACAGCAACCCCAGGTGAAGGGTTTAGGAAATGTAATTATGCAGTTACCCTTAATTTTATGGAGCACACATATGAGGATTTGAGAACAAAACAATGAAGGTGGCCTTAATACAATAAATTAACTGCTTTACTCTTAATACATACAATTAATATATCATTGACTGCTCAACTATCTTACATACAATTCTTGTTCGTAAGCCCTTGGACTTCCAATGTGCCATTGACTATATCGTGCTTTCATCTTCCTAGAGTCAGTGATGTCCGTGTGTAATGCATAAGTAAAATAGAACCAGCATTAAATTGAGAGCGGTGATTCAAAGCGCTGGCCTACTCACGCACACGAATACAGGCGGTGCGAAAATATACACGAACAACATCTGAATGCATGACGTCGTCACTGACGAGGAAGGTAAATGGAGTTAAATGTGTTGCGTCCCAATTTTCTAACGTGTTGCTTCCCAATTGTCTAATTCTTTGTAGACATGTATGCATACATTATATGATACCTCAATTTTGAAGCCAACTAGAGAAAATTCTTTGCACATTACAAGCAAAAGCTTGAAATACATATATTTCCATGTAATACTATTGGCTTATCCTTTGTTTTGTTCATGCCAATACGGGAAAAATATCATTGGTTTGAGGTCGGCCAAATGTGATACATCCTCAGATTTGCACAAAACACCTAGAAATAATAAATTCACATTCAGTAAACATGAATTTTTAAACCAACTCAAAGTTATCTCCCAAAATTCCGAATATACAAATTCCTTCTTTTTGTTTTTCACAAGAAGTGAAGCACTCCAGTGACCATGCCATTATGTGTGTGACGAGGAGTGAGACAAGTCAGCCTCTTGTGTAATGCAAATTTGCATGTATCTTCACATGGGGAGATTCTATAACCTGACCCATTCTGACACTTTTTTCTGACCACCTTATGAATTCGGAAACCTTACGGAATAAATGTGCTTGAATTGTGAAGGGTTTCTGAATTCATAGTGTGTCAGAAAAGTGTGTCAGATGGGTAGGTTACGGAAACTCCCTCTTCACATTGAACGTCTGAATTACTCAATTGTTGACTCCAACCATGCCAATTTTTCCGGGGAAATTATATCACATGGCTGTCAGCCAATGAAATAGCATTATTCATGTATACTGAATGATAGAGGCATATATGCACATAAGTGTTGAATGCCAATCATGATTTCTTTTTCAATCAGAATGAAGTAGTTGTGCCCTGCTAACAGTGAATTAATATAAAACAGTGCTTAATTATTAAAAAGCAATTACAACAATACAGAGAAGTAGTGGTGTGTGTGTGTGTGTGTGTGTGTGCAATGCGCATGTATGTCTGCTGTGTGCATGTATCGTCAGTGTCTAACTTCCGACTGATAGAGTATAGAGACGACCTCATTTTATTTGTGGGGTTCAATGCACAATTTAACTTGCACATGTATATATCACGATTGATTAACAAGTTAATGGGCTTTAATAAAATTTGGATCCAGGGTGTTAGTAATATTTACACTTCAGGTTTGGAGGACAACCATAGGGCCCAAAAATTATTTAGTATGGTGCCAACATTAACAGGATATTACAAAATATTCTTCTTGAACTTCACATTTTCCTTCCTGATTACCATGCCTGGCCATTGTTAAGTCTTGTGATTATATACCCATGGGTGTTACACTATTCAAAATACATGTCTATTTCCGTATTGCATATATTTAGAATAGGGCCCAAATGATCAATAACAAACAAGGCTTTTAATGTTTAAAACACTTAGACATATTCAGTCATAATGAAAAAAGGTGGCCACAGACAGTTGACATTTCCAATTTTGCCACGACGCAGCAAAGTAACAGATGAAAATATTACCAAAAATTTTGACAGATTACCGACTTACTGCCAATTCGACTTGGGCAAAAAGTACATTTCCTTTTAAAAGGTAGTACCAATGGGCGGGTTTTTGTACTGCGTTAATTAGAAATTCATTAGCAAAAGTTATGGGAATATTGGTGGTTAGGTAGCAATATGGAATCTGTTAAAGGAATTCTGTCATTAAAATAAATTGGTATCCAGTATACACGGGAATGGTTGATTCTTTTTAAAACATTAGCTTTGTGAAGCATTTTTTTATCCTGAAAACCAAGAAAATAGGTGGGGGGATTCAGTAGATGTATTTTGGGCCACAGATCTGAGCTCTTCATTATGGTAAATGAGTTAGCTTTGTTGCAATCAATGAAACAAATTTGATGGAAATATTTTACTCCAAATATCACTGAAGATGTTTTCAAAGGTACATTATAAATTGATAAATTTCTTACATACATAATCGATCTTGTTCCTTCTCCGAAAATATGACTGTGTATAGCTATATACATGTGCCAGTAAATATGTAAATATCATGTACAATTTGAACATTTTCACTGGATGCTTGAGACAAATTACGGCCCAAAAGTCAAGCATGACTTTTAAAAGAAGTTTTACTTTATAATTTAGGCTTTGTATGATAAAAAACATCACAAAATAATTCTTTTAAAATATCATGAAATAGAAATTTTGGGGAATGAAAATTACCATAAATTGAAATCCTTATCTACAAAAGGGGTATAAATAATTCATTCCTGGGGTTAAAACCACACACCACCCCCCCCCCCCCCCCCCCCCAAAACAAAAAAAACAAAAAACAAAAAATAAAAAAAAAAACAAATAAAAACAAAAAATACAAACAAGCCAAAACAAAAAAAATATACCCACCAAGCTAATCTGCAAAAAAAATCTACGAAAAAAAAATAATTAAAAAACAACACAACAACAATAAAAAATAAACAAAAAAACAAAAAAAAAAACTAAAAAAAAAAAAAAAAACAACAAAAAAAACACCAAAAACAAAACAAAACAAAAAAAAAAACTTAAATCCCATACAAACCTAAAACAAAAAACTCAAAAAAAAAAGAGATAATACAAAAAAAAAAATTTTAAAATAACAAAAAAATAAACAACAACAAAAAAACAAAAAAAAAAAACAAAAAAAAAAACAATAAAAACAAAAAACAAAGGTTTGGTTGTTGGGTTGTCAACAAACAAAAAGTGGTTTATTGGGTCTTTTTGCGTTTGTGTATTTTTGTTTTGGTGTTAAATTTTAAAAAAAAAAAAAACAAAAAAAAAAAATGGGTGGGGGGGGGGGGGGGTGGGGGGGGGGGGTGGGGGGGGGTTATTTTTTTAGGGGGGGTGGCGGGGGGAGTGGCGGGGGGGGGGGGGGAGGGGGGTGGGGGGGGCGGGGAGGGGTGGGAGGGGGGGGGGTGAGGGGGGGGGGGGGGAGGGGGGGGGGGGGGGGGGCGGGGGGGTGTGGGGGGGGGGGAGGGGGGGGGGGGGTGGGGGGGGGGGGTGCGGGGGGGGGAGGGTGGGGGGGAGTTGGCGGGGAAACCAAAAAAAAAAAAAACCTTACTTCCACTCTCTTGCCGCCGCACTCTTCGGCACACTTTCTTCTCTAATCACCTTCTTTCCTCTGGCCTTTTCTCATTCCCGTCTTCTATACTGAAGTCGCTCATACAATACGCACTCTGCTCCTCATGCTCTACTTCGTTCCATCTACCCTTCGTCCTCGGCTTTTAAGTTTCCCCACGGGGTGGCGGGGGTTTGGGGTGGGTGGGGGGGGTGGGGCGGGGGGGCGGGGGGGGGGGGGGGGGGGGGGGGGGGGGGAGGGGGGGGGGGTGGGGGGGCTAAAAAAATTAAGAAGGGGGGGGGGGGGGGGGTGGGGGGGGGGGGGGGGCGGGGGGTGGGGCCGGGGGGGGGGGGGGGGGGGGGGGGGGGGGGTTGGGGGGGGGGGGGTGTGTGGGCGGGGGGGGGAAAAAAGAAGGGGGGGGGGGGGGGGGTGAGGGGGGGGGGGGGGGGGGGGGGGACACACACCACACCTACACACACCACACACCCTACAAACCCCCCAACACCCCACCACCCCAAAAATATTCAAAAAATTGACAATTTGGATGAAATATCTGGTGGGTAGAAATCAAGAAACCAGCACTCCAACTGGAAGATCACATGAAGAATGGCTTGGTGGCAATACTGATTAAAATTACACTGCACAAGGCCCATCATCACATCCACTTAAAAGTGAGTTCAATGTGATTCATTCTGGTCACAATTAGAGTGACTTTGACCTTGTCATAACCTCTGACATTCGTACTAGCAACTATTTTAATGCCCAATCTGTTTACATAACCAGCACTTAAACTTGCACATACTAACCATTAATAATCTCTAAAACTAACAGCCATCCTCAACTTTGGTCCAATTTTAAAATTCCATCTATCCTAGTACCATCAATTCTGAGCTGCAAACATTTGTCACCTAAGTATTTAAATATAACAGCCTTTCATTTTGACATTGAAAGGCTTTACTATACAAAGAATATGAGGAATAAAATACACAAGAATGCTGTATATAAATACCAAACAGTCCCTGCTGTATCATTGGCAGCTTATACATTTTGGGGTAAAAGTAGCCAATGGTAATTTTTTTTAAATACCTAAACTCTAAATCCCCAAGTGATTCTTTGGGGAGTTTAAAAAGAAAACAAAGTGGTTCTTGAACCACCTTGTCTCCAAGCACTTGTTTAACCTGCTTTTGCAATCACCCAAATGTTTCCATATGGTGGTGGTCCCTTCTTCACAGCCTTCGACAACAAACCCTCAAAAATGCATTTTAACATTTGCTTTCAATTTTGTCAGTTAAGATCTAAGCTGGTCTCAAATTTTTTTTTGCCTTCCAAACAAATCCGCCCAAGTTTTGTTCTCTCACAACGAATCCCATCTCCAGCTAACTGCAATTCAAACTTTTAACCAAAATGGCACATCATGTATACACAAATACACATATTCTTTGCTGAACTTTGTTCAGGCGAGACAAAAATGGACAAAAATTAAAACAAGACAAACCACAGAAAAATGAATCACTGATACCAATGAACACAAATACAGTCAAATCATATTGACTAGTTTTACCAAGTGACTCAAGATTGCTAAGGCTTATCTTAAATTGCACTATTAGCCATCGCGAACAACTGGAATCACATTGGATTTTAAAAGGTCACTGGAAAATCCACACTGTGTTGTGAGGGGAAAGGATATTCTGTCATGGTCCATCTTGATGAGCCCACGCTAACTTTCATTGAAGAAATCGTATTCCACTGTGACTGACTTGGCCAGATTCCGGGGACAATCCACCTGTAATTAACAAGTTAAAATGTGCATTGAAGTATAAAAGTATAAAAAAAGAGGATTCTGAAATAAACAGAATGCAATCAGCCAAATATTAATTTATTGCTATATGATCTAAACTTGTAAGTAGAAATGAGAAAAGCAAATAAAATAATTACCATTATGTACCTGCAGATTTTTTAGGAAAACAAACCACGTTACCAGCATTTTGGGCAGAATTGCCCAGTCACAACTTTTGAGTAGATCTTCATCTGGTCCCTGTTTAGTTTTGCAATTGAGGGGGAGAGGTGAGATCTACCCAAACCTTTTGAAGGGCAACGAGGATATTTGAGGCACCAAATATTGTTGTCATAAAAGTAATTTCATATAGAAGACACTCAATAGATTTCTTACCTTGTATTTGGTTACAGAAATGTCTTAAAAGAGAGAAAAAAAAGGTGATTGTTTTGCTATATATTTAAATATAAAACAGGCCTGAATTTTGTACTTGCTCCTATACTAAAATCAGAAATTGCAATGTTGTACCAAAGAAATATTTCTCAGCTTATTCCTTTCAGCTTGGGGATATTTTTTTGGAAAGCATTACATCAGGGCAAACATCAGTACTTTCGATTGTTTAGGGACACCCGATATATAAAATCTCTTGTTGCCACCCTTAACTAATCTGCTAGAAATACCCCAGCCCAAGCAATGAAGTGGTAAGTTTAAAGTCATTCTCACCTGAACTGACTGCAACAGATTATTGACAGGTAAATAAAAATTGAATTTTGCAGGTCTTGGCTTGTGCAATCAAACACGTGACATTCAGAGAATATTAGTGCTCTTCAACACATCTGTCAAAGATAAATGAGGTTGTGTAATAAAAAAAATAACTTAGTCTGATTTTGTGTCACTTCATTTGAAGTTATTGACAATTTATTTAATTTAAAAAAAAAAAAAAAAAAAATCTATACAATTTTATGAATTAGTGAGTATGAAATGAATGGCATGCAATACTTCTTTGATGCGAACCAGCCGATACTTGACAAATGTAAGCAGCGCATTTATTACTGTGTCATGCTGAGGGTAGCTTTTACGCAATGCAATCGACCAGTTGTGACACACACGTGTTGGACTTTGGCTCCTTCGATTAAACCATTTGCTTTCAAGAGGGTGCATATATTTAAAAGAAATAAATTACATAATTCTAAATAGAATGAGAATAAAGAGAGATAACGCCAGTATCAACCACAATAAAATATGGATGCCCCTACATATGACACCATCTAAGATGGGTACCGAGGTAAAAAAAATATCTTTTATTCTCTAAATAATATGGAAACCTTTACCGGACAAAGGCTAGGCATTTCCCCACCTTTAGCAATACAAATAGCAATTACTGCAAAATTGTGGTGGGCAGAACCAGCTGATATCGCGGTTATGCAGTTTCATGAAAACAATCTCGAGCGAGACTTTAGGTCCTACAAATTCCAGAGCAGGCTCCCGACCTACAATTGCCAAGTCTCGCTAAACTTTCAGGAATGGTTCACCTTCACTGTGCTAAAACAATGGAACCCCTTAAGCGAATCTGGGCTAGAAGTAGCCCAAAAGTATGGGCTAAGGGTTTTAATTAACTGCAGAAAAAGCTAAGACTTCATCAAATCCGATCTGAGTACTGCTATGTGGAATGCCAACAGAGATGCAATGGAATGACACACAGGATGCCTTGTAGACAGTCTGACATGCCTGGTAATTCATGATTTTTTTTTTTTATGCGAGGGCTGCTTCGGGCATCCAGGTCTCCTTCCCACAGATGATTGATGGACGGACACTTGGGAAATATAATATATTTGGGGTGATCAATAAAATTAAAGTATGAAAGAAAAACAAGGGTAGTAGCTAAGTGTGACATTAGTTATGTGATATAAGACTGTAAGGATATGAAAAGGTATACATGCAAGGAACAACAAAATTTGTGTGCATGAAACTTGCAAATTTTGTGATTGGTTGTAATTCACATAACGTATCATATGAAGTTTTGTAATTCCAAAGCTTAGACCGGAAATGTACATAATTTTCTGACTCAATGATCGACCTGAATAAACACGCCTAATATAAGCTTACACCTACTATACATTAAAATTACAAGAAATGCAAGTTGAGCTTTTCATAAATATCCATGGTCTATTGACGTGCCGTTTTCTTCTATACACTATTTGAACCAGACGTGTTGGCTTATGGCTAGAGCGTCCGCCTCACAGTCAGCAGGAGGATGCAGGTTCGACCGCTAGCCAAGACATCGCCAAAGAACTTTTGTAAAAATGATACTACGGCCTTCCACCAGGCGCGCTTGCCATTAAAAGAACAGAGTAGGGAAACTTATAGTGGAGCTACCAGAAGACTACCCCCGTTGCAGCTGCACGCATTGGTAGATGCAAGTAGCCTAGGGTTATGGAAATGGAGGATAAGCACTTACCCTATGTGCCGTCAGGGTTGGGAAGGATTTAGATTCTCACCTATCCATGCAAGTGTCCATTTTGTTTAAAATGATACTTAAAGTAATTACCTGGCCAATTTCTTCATGGTAGTTACCACGCCACCTACCCCGAGTAGACACTGATTAACTATCCCACTTATCACTTTGCTAGTTCTCTCTTGCTTCACTGCCTTCACCTGGTTATGTTCCTACTACGATACTGCCTGGCTCCGCCGCTCCCCCGCTTATTTTACTTCCTTCTGGCCTCCCCCTCATGTTCTAATTTTACGCTTTCACTCGCGGTACGTAACTTAGATAAATACTGCCCTTCGTACACTCGTCCGGCCAGGATTCTGTGATTTTTACCGCATAGACGGATAGTGTACAAACAGCGGCTGTCCTGTCACCGTTTGTGGACGGAGTAGCTATGTGCACCCCCCCCGTTACTTATTCAAGGTGTGTGAACCCGTACCATGGGTTTTTTGTGATGCCGATTGAATTGCTAATGATTTCCTAAAAAAAACAAAAAAAAATGCTAAACAGAGTCCAAAGTTATAGACGACCTCATTTCTTCCACTATCAAAATGGCGTCGATAACAGTGAGGTGAACGTGGTAGCCGCATGTCTCCCGGTACTGTCTACACATATCCACTCTCCACCTAGTGGGCAAGTACAATGTAGCCATCAGTGTTAGGTATAGTAGAGTAGACACAAGCACCTGTATCCTAATAACTGTGTACTTTGCGAATTCCTACGTACAGCTACTGCATCGCAACTTGCCCGGTTTGTCGTGCAGTAGCTGCCAAATAGGCTACCATGCGAGTAAAAAACGGTGTGTAATACACTCGTATCTAAACGATTTCTAGATTACACTCGGACTAAAAAAATTTGAAAAGTCGGTACTAGGGTGGTTGCAATTCCCAAAGTTTTTATGTTGCGAACATGGCTGTTTACTAAACAAATTATATCCTCTATCATCTATGTGACCGAATGCTAAAAACATGCTCTTAAATAATGAGACTATGCTTAAATTCCACTGCAGAATTGGTGATGAAAGCAATTTTGTGCTCTTTTTTAAGGCTGGATTTGCTCGACACAATTACCAATCAGGCAGAAAAGTAGTTCAGCAGTAATTTACAAATTACCTAAAGGCCTCATACATTGTTGAGATTACCCAAAAAAGATTGTTGATTTGGTTAGCTACATTTGTTTTTTTTAGGATTGTGGGTTTGACCCCGCTCCGGCAAATGCAAATTGTGCACTTGGGTAAGGCAGTCCATCTCGATGCCTTGTAGAAGCAAGGGCAATATTCGGGTAGTGTTATGGGAGTATTACATTCCAAGTCTGATAAGTGTGAGCGTGGCCAGCTGCCGGCCTTGGTGAAGCGCAATGATCGTAATAAATTTTCCTTATGTCAGTGTAATAATAATAGGCAAAACAGTACTATGATCGGTAGAAAATGGCACTTTATAAAGCTGGTGTATTATCACGAATCCGACGGGGAAGCCTCGAAAGGACACCCTCTACGTCGCCGCCATTACTGGGGGACATCCCGGCCACCAAACAACACAATACACACACGCAGCATATTGCTGAACGAACGAAATAATAAGCCCGAATCATGATAATAAGAATTACAACTACCTTTTTTGCAATTGTTAAACAAATTTCATCGTTTATTTCCATGGATTATGGGCAGGATGAGTCAGGGACTGGCCTAAACTGGAATTCCGGGCAAGGGTCTTACTGTTGTTGTAAAAATTGAGTTATCCGCCCACTTGCGTGACTGAGAAATGAACGCGTTATGGTTAGAATACATGTTAAAAATTGGTAATAAACAGCCGGTGAGAAAAATAATTTTTCGTAAAATTCAAACATCCAGACAAAAATAAGTAACAATAGAATGTTAATATTCCGGGTACGTGAAAACGTGAATAGTTCCCAAAGAACGATAGTATTTGCTGAAAAAACGTGAACAATCTTCCGATGCGGGTTGTTGGTGTTTTAGAAAGGACACTCCGTGCCCATGTGATCGATTTCGGGAGATCTGAACAAATTTAGTCTCGTTTGTGCATGGAATGTCCTACGCCTGGACTATCAGTAAACGTGAAAATGACCGGCGAGTTACAATGTGGTATTAGACTGTCAAATGGATACGATGATTGTCATTGGGTCATTAGCGAGTGAATTCGCCTGGCAGTTCGTTTCCATTTTTTGTACTTTTATCGCTTATCTTTGCAGCAGCCAAGAAATTTAAATTTTTCCTGGCCGGATGATTGTATATGATGATATACAAATGGATAAACAGTGAAACAGTGTTGGTTTTTGCCGTAGAACGGATCAAAATTATCGCTTCTTTGTGGTAACGTACAACGTAAACGCGGTTGTATAACGATAGATGCAAAAGATGCCCCCAGTCATGGGGGATGGTGAGGGCGCCGCCCCCGGCGTAGGGGCGTTAATAGTCGCCGTCGGATTCGTTATTATTGCAAGTAGGGTTTGGGGCAACCATTTTTTTTTACACAAGTTCCCGCTCAATACCAATTGGGAAACATAAAATGGGGGATAAAGAAACTTACATACTTTTCTTTCAAAGAGAATGTATTAACAATTCTGAACTTTATCAATTGGTTTAGGTTCTGCTCAACACCAATATAAAGCATTTAAAAATTTACAAAATTAAAGAATATGCAAAAACAATGCTTCACACATTTACCAAAAAAATGTAATTAAAATTAGGTTTTAAAAATAGTTTTATCTTAACACATGCTACTAGTTCGTGCCCTTACCGTACGTGCAAACCAACATTCGTGAAGTGGCATTCTGACATTTCTGCAAATTAAAAAGTATAAAAGTATATTACTTTGGAGTGAAATGCTGCAAATTCATATGAATTACTAGTGCAAATAGAATGGATGTTCTTAAAGAGACACAAAGATATTTTCAGAAAAATGCCACCCTAAATTTTCTTAAATCCAGGTTTCTGCGATTAGATGTATGGTGTATAACTCATACTGGAAAATACACGCTCTGCACCTGCCTTTTGTGCCTTAAAAAAGTTCAGTATGTTTGTAGTGCGCCAGCAGAAAATCCAGCATGTTCCCTACAGGGGCCAACTTGGACTTGGATGCAGGCAAGTTTAAACTTAGTCTTTTGGTTTCTTTCTCTTGGTTTGTCTCCAATAAACCTGCTAAAAATTCTTGGTAGGTGGGTCTACAAATAAATTAAGTAAAAATAAGGCGAAATATGCATCCTCAGGAAAATTTTCATGTGCCCTTAAAGTACATGGGCCCGATCGCCAATAGCCTCATCCCACAGGGACCCCAAGATTATACCGAAGTGGTCAAAATTTTAGTATTATCAGAAGAAAGCTATATTTTTATCATTACCTGGGAACATCTTTAGGGCTAAAGGATGTGGTTTTGATGACAACGGAAATATGCCTCATTTGAGTCGAAATGGGTTGAAAATTGGTTGCAGAACTATACAGATAGGTCTTTTTAGGGTGTGAAGGCCATTCTATCAAGATATAGACTTAAATCGGGGCACCCCTTTTTTACTGTATTCAACTAAGAGACCTGGAAGGATTTGGTGGGGTTTTGTCTACTAGCATCTACAATAAACAATAAAATGCATTCTTTTTTGTTGCATTAAAGTAGGCAAAGTAGCTACATATGTAACATATTTGCCATCAAAATCTTATCAAGTCAAGAACCTCTGCTGTCCTACAACCACCATGGTCATCAGATTAGCACATTACAGAGAACTCCAGATAGTTAAATCTTAAACAGATGTCACATACACAAAGTAAGCTACAGAAAGAAGTGATGTATAAAGGATCTTCTTGAACACATCATCTGGGCAACAAAGAAATACCTGAGGATGAAGAGATGATTTCAAAAAACATTACTTAACTACATAAGTCGAAGCTTTCATAATAACGAGGTGATGGCAGTCTCATCAACTAAAGCCAGCGGTCCATGCTTCAATTCTCCAGCAAGAATACCCTCAGAATGGAGATAGACAACTCTTTGATTTTCTAAAAAATGAGTAAATAAAGAATTACATATGTTTAATATATCTTACTGACATCATATGTGAGTATTTTAAGATTGCGCGATGGTCCAATCAACCGGGATACAAAATAAAACAGCAACATGTCGGAATTTGTGCAAGGCAACACATTTGGACTTTTACCCCAAAATCGTTTCCTTAAAAGAGCAAGTTGTCAATATGGTTAATCATCTGTTGCCACTCAACACATAATCGATATCTCCCACCAAATTGGTACTATTTGGAGTCAATTACCTCCCCACATCATTTTCTGCTTCTTTTTCCTTTCAATCTCAGGTCCTTCATTTTATAAATCCAAAATTCACATCACGGCATTCCACTCCGCAATACTTGTTCCGTTTTAGCTAACTGTGCCTGCATCTGGCAGATTTCTTAATCTCCCTCCTTTTATCCTGCTTTGGATTCGTAGGTGGGAAGGTCCCAGAGGTGCTTTGTCACCTTTTCATCCCATCCTTTCACTGTGGGAGAGCGTGGCCTAGCGGTTAGGGTGCTTGCCTGTGGCGCAAATTTACCAGCAAAAATTCCCGGGTTCGAATCCTGGTGGGGTCACTTGCTGGGATTTATTCGGGTACTATCAATTCTGGATTTGATCAGTATACCAGCTATTGATTAAATACAGAATACCGCTCTCCTCCATGGTTCACTTGGAATTGGGCAAATGGATCATGAAAGCATCCCGTCCTTCGGAGGGGACGTTAAGCCGTCGGTCCCGTGTACAGAGAGTCACAACTGTACATGTACATCACAGTCAGTGTCGAATAAGAGTAGGGTGAAAACCCCTGACTGTTCCCAATCCGCCCCAGCCTCAAATAGCGGGCCATGTTAGGAGCGTCCGTATCATGGATACACGCGGCCCTGGATCAGCACACTCAGTTGAATAAATCCTGACACCACCACACGCCATTACCAATGACTTGTGGATACGCTAAGAAGAAGAAGACTGGTATTTGTGCAATTTGTATTATATTTTTATATTATCCTTGTGTAATACTGTAATTTTAATGACTTCTAATATTGAATTATTCTATATTTTATATTTTCCAATGAGAAAGAATAAATAAATAAATAAATAAATAAATAAATAAATAAATAAATAAATAAATAAATAAATAAATAAATAAATAAATAAATAAATAAATAAACAAACAAACAAACAAACAAACACACTTCGGATAAAAAAAAAAAAAAAAAAAAAAAAAAAAAAAAAAAAAAAAAAAAAATTTAATTCCAACCAGTTACAAAGGCAGAACCATTAGCTGTCAAATGATACTATATGTCTGAAAATGCTCAGACCATTTTAGTTAAGACAAAATTTCAAACAACTGCATATTTGATAGTATTAGCTCAAAATATTAGGCAAAAACAAACTAATTCTGTGGCTACATATATATTCACTTACCAGTGCCCCTTCTAAGCAAGTGGCATAATTGAAGCCTCTACCCATAAGCAGAATGGACTTTTCCTGATACAGCTCCTCGGCCAGCTTCTTGAATTGATCATCTAATTCCAGTACTTTCTTGATTAATTCTGTGATATAATCAGACCAGATCAAGGAGTGATTACAAATCTGCCACCTAACTTGCAATACGTGGATCCTGGGTTTCCTACCGGAAATCATTTTTTACCAAAATTCCTATCCCACAATGCACCAACGATGTATGAGTAGATATGCATCACTCCATGCACGCTCGCAGTTTAGTGTGCCTCCTATAAACTATATGCGCACATTTTGTGGCGAAAATATTACAAGGCAATCAAAGAGTACTCGTTACTGGTAAAATTTATGTACAGCAAACGGTTTTCGCACAGTTATGACAGAAAAATGACCGTATGACACAAAACACCATAGAATATATATGCGCTATTTATTTTATCTACTCGTACATCGTTGGTGCATTGTGGGATAGGAATTTCGGTAAAAAATGATTTCCGGTAGGAAACCCAGGATCGAAGTATTGAGATTGTTAACGGTCATATTCGCATAAAATGCCGAAAAAATGACGAGGCGTTTATTAAAAGGAAGAGTTTATTACAGATAATAAGATATATATATCTACAACTCTTTAAATATATACCTGGTAATTTTTCCAAGTCTTGCATGACTCTCTTCCGCCTGGGCATAGTAGAGATGCGGTCTTGGTCCATCATCAATGCAAACATGACAAGCGAGATGAATTGACTGGTATAAGCCTGTGGATTAGAATGCCAAGAAAAAGGGCTGCTTGAACTAATATGGACTTGTAGGCAATGAATTGTTACAAACTGACCTGTACTACATGAATGGGAATATGAAGTTAAGTCTATTATACCAATGTTGCGATAAAAAATGTAATCATATTTTCAAATCATTATTTCCACTTCAAGATAAGTGTGTGATTTATTCTCCTGGAGAACATTTTTGTTGGGAATGTAGGCTAAGTTATGAGATATTTTCAGCACAAAACACTTATATTTGCTATTTTAATGCATCGGTTGTTAAGGCAGTTATGGTCCCTTTGGAGTTGGTCCGTATGTAAGTAGTTTGTAATGGTCCAGCTTAACACACAGTAATCAGTGAAATAAAAAGTTGAGGTGAAAAATAGGCTAAATATGTAAAATTGACCTCAATTCCAAAGTTGAAGTTCAATTGGAACCAAACTTTTGTCATAGGTGCACCAAGGGATCCCTCATATGATGCTGAGGTCAAAGGTCATGGAGCAGCCCACAGCTTATATCAGGGATCCTAAATAAATTGGGATAGGACACTCGATCAAGAGTGGAGACATACTGCATGAAATCTGTAGCTTATGTATCAACGGTAGTATGTGGCACTACGTCATCTCCGGTCTTACGTCACTCTGCATAAATTATTAGCTAATTAGGTTGCTTATCGAAATCGGTGGCGCT